>KB310169.1:73494-108700 GCA_000328365.1 Capitella teleta
CCCCAGTATGCTACGCACTGTTTAATCATGAATTATCGTATGCATATACATATTTCTTTTCATTGCCGACGACAGATATGGTTGCCCTTTAATGCGAGTGAGCAAGCTGCTGCTTTGGGCGCATAAAGAAATGTCTGAGAGCCGTACGTGAAGCAGTGGATGACGCACCATAAGCTGAAAATGAACTCTGGAAAATCTGATTACACGTATACTCACTGATTGGATCACATTCCATACGCATCAACCAGCGGCGGTCTCTCATCATTGGCGATCAACTTATTAAAGGGATGGGAACTGAATTTTAAGTGATGTTCTATTGACTCATAGCACCAACTGATAGCATTCCGTGCCAAAAACACCATGCCTGGATGCAAGCGTAAGGAAATAATGCATTCCGAATATCGGGGTTAGCATTGCGCCTATGGGAGAATGACTTCCATTACGAAGTATAGGAGGCAAACGTCAGCTGAGGGCTTACCGGTCCCGTTCCCCTCGTGAAGCTATCGATTTCAGCCAATCAGAGCAGATCATCTTCGCCATAAAAGGACATCTTTGTTGTTTACGAAACGAAAGCGCATGCGTGGTGCTGACCTTTGTACTTTTTCAGGATGAGAATCCATGGTAGGTGTCCTAGAAAATCGCTTGTTAAAATACGAAAAATAACGAAAAATATTTTTCGCGCCTGACTGGTGGCAAAATGATTATTCTATCTATTTCCGAAAAGAAAATAAAAAAATATCCAGGGGTTTAGTTGCAGGACACGCTGATATGACGAGGCCCATTGTAAAAGATGAGGAACTCGGTCTTTCATCACAGCTCCTGACGTCACGCCTAATTAGCAATATATCTCCCGCAAAATCGTATGGGATGATATTCCTTGTGTGGGCCAGGCATAGGAATCATTTTTGGTGCATCAAATAACGACTCAAAGTCCATTTTTAACCAGTTCTCCCTCCCTTTAAGCCTCGGTTGCAACCAGTGCGAAGTCTGGGCATACAAATGAGCCCTGATGCATTGATGGAAGCCCACATCAACTCCATCTCCAAAGCATATTGCATGCAGATGGTAAACATCAACAAGATCAGGCGCTACTTCAATGAGGATGTTCTAAAAACCACCATCCACTGCCTTGCAACCAGCAAAATGGACTATCGGAACTCTCATCTGAACAGCGCACCAGCCTATACCTGCTGCAGCGTATGCGAAAGATCTAGAACACCGAGGAGTGCATCACCGATCAGCAGTACCCGTCAAAGTGAGCATATAGCGCAAGTTTTACACGATTTCGACAGGTTTCCGGTCGATCAACGCATCATGAACAAGATTATCGCGACAGTGTTTTACATATACGTAGCCCATGCTATATCAGAAGGAAAGCGTTCCGTATACAGCTGCTGCATACAAACGCTTGCACTGACGTCGTACTCCGATTACAGCAGATAGAGGTTGTGTCAGATCAAAAAGAAACGAACTTTCTCTGCAGTGAGAGAATAATTATGTTTAGTACATCAACGACGAACATAGATTTAATAAAGTTAATATTTAATGGGGGAAAAAAAACATTTCCGAAAAAAAAATGAATCTGGAAATAATAGATTATAAGAAAAAATAAAGCATTATTATAATCCACAAAGCGTGCATGAGATAAAAATATGAAATAAAGATGAGATATAGATCAATGAAAAGAAGATTTTTAAACATAACTCAAACATAGAAATTGTAGCGGCCAGGGCAACACCAGAAACCCAGTGAGTGTGAGAGCAGAGCAACGACCCACACTGATCACCACACATTACGTACTCATTCATTGCACACTTGACTTGAAAGTGAAATAGAAAGTGAATGTGTCGACCCCATAATTATATGTGGGCTGAAGACGTCGAGGTTATGTGACAGAAATGGCGTAAGCGGATTTTCAGCTGACGAGTTGAAGAAAACATTACAAAATCCCTCCCTTCCTGCAATAAGAAGAAAAGGAAGAGAGGAGACTGGCATGGCACCCCAACCGCCTTCTCAAAAAACCTCGCCGCATCTATTTCTGTCAAAGTACATTGGCTATAGCAAGACCGGCGGGACAAGAATGGATTTTCGAATGAAGCATCGTCAGTTTTGCAGAGCACTGTCTTGGAGGCGGATAACCTCTTGCTCGATTGGGTTTGGTGAATGACGTCAGAAAGACAGCGATGCACGATCGCATAAAAATTCACCCAGGGAAGCTGGTAAAGACTTATTATAATGCCTGGTATGCAATTGCCAAGTTCTAAGACCATAGGGCATGCAACTCATTCCCAGCCTTTCATTTGGAGAATGCTTGGTGTGCCTAGATGCTACTTTGTCAGGTATACAAAGAGTGATTTCATGTAATGACATCTCATTTGCTTGGCTTCTGGGAAACGCCCATCATTATATCAAAAGGGGAAGGGGTAAGGAGATGTCATTGGACTAACGTCATATCAGATGACCTCACTCGAGTTAACGTCTATAAACGTTCTATTTAGTTCAGAGGTTAAATTGCATTGGTGGCCGAATTATCGTTCAATAATGGTAGGTAAAGGAGATGTGTGGGTTAAGAAAAAAAAATAGAGATTTGTGTGTCGGCGTCAAAGCATGACGATGAAACGACAACGTGTACTTTTCTTCATGCTTTGACGCCGATACTCAATGCTGACCATTTCATCGTCGTGTTTTGACGCCGACTCACAATTTTTCAGGGACCCACTTATAACCCACTCCTACCCATCTCAAACGAAACTTCGGCTATGAGTGTCCATCTCAGTTGAAGCATGAGGCATGTGGCATGATGGAGTTTTACCGCTCCACTTAATCCGTTCGGGTGATATGGGCGCCAGAACAGAAAACCCAGGAGTGCGGTTTCCCCCTAGGGTTCTTTATCCTGCATACCACCATAGACAGTATATAGTACACAGCGCTCGGCCTTGTTACACCGTTGGACAGTACTGCAGTCACCGAAAAATTATAATTATAACATAATTATTGCAATTATAATTCAATGTCAATTGAATCCGTAGTTTCAGACTGATGATATCAAATGGATGCATTATTCAACGGTCTATAATTCAAATTGGGAGGAATTTGTCTACCAGTAGTCCCTACTTCAAAAATATTAAGTTTTTATAAACATGTGGAAACATTTTTACTCCAGGGCAGTGTTCTCGTGTGGAACCTTGACGTGGTGATGTCACCACACTGCACGTCACAGACGTAAAACTGGTCTTGCTGATTATCACATTTTCGCCAGGAGAGCTAATCAGACTGATCAAAGAAACCTAGTCTTGCATTGCTGTGAGCCTTGTTTGAGGACGAGAAGACACGCGGTGGGGTGAGGGGTATTTGCAATTCACGTGCAGTATGCGTATTGAAATATCACATAAGTATAGCGCTCGATTTCTGATAAGTGTTACATATATTATTAAACGATTACATGATAGGACACTTATTCGAATTTGTCTTAAATTCCTAACAAAAGCAATTGCCCGGGTGAAGGAGCAATGTTATTATGATGTGATTTGCAGTGGATTTTGTTGAATATCAGGATAAAGACCTATACGGAATGCTGAGCACCAATCAAATGTGTGATTAGTAAGCTCCAGAAGCTGCAAAAGTATACGTGAAACCCTACTCAGCATTTGAGTTTCAGATGCATAGTTTTTTCAATCAGAAGACAGAAATTACCATAGAAGTGTGTATTTTATCCAAACCAACTCCTCGATGCCAGTTAATAACAAAGAACCAAGTACAACCGGATCATATTCCATCCATTTGATTTCCTGTCTGCTAAGTTTTATCTCTTCGACACTTACGTGACCAAGTTTAGGGCCAGGTAGAAGATAAAATCCCCCCCTCCCAAAAAAAAACCAAAAAACAAAACAAAAAACAAAAAAAAATTAATCTTTTTCACTTGTTTATTAAAATAACAGCGTTATTGTATAAGCAAGTCGGATCCCAAACCATATTGCAAATTCAAAATACCAATCAATCATTTTAGATGTGGGCAATAGCTTCTATTATATCTTTTAGAACAGATCAGGAATGGTGATCTGGTATTTGCTGAAGGCCTGCTTTGCATGATTCCAATTTTCAGTGCCACCCTAGGCCCTGGAATGCATCAAAGTATGCATGTACAAATGTACAGACCAATATGCTTAGGCTGAATGAAAGAATTATCCGTTCTCAATTCTGGACATTCAGGTCATTCGCCGATTATTGACTTATAAGATCGATTTCCGTTATTTTGATCGACCCTCATGTTTCCTCTCGTTTGTATGCGTAGTTCTGCATTCATGTTTAGTGCTTATACATGTTTATAGACGACACGTGTTTATTCAATAGCGATCTGTCATTTATGAACACCCTTATCATCAAGATTTAATGCATTGTGATGGAGGGATGTTGATATCAATAGCATGGTACTTCATTATTCTATCCCGTAAGAGCCGAAAACCAAATGAATCAACCGAATTGATATGCATTCGTCTTGCAACTGACCTTTTAACAATCGTTCCATTATATCTCGATTAGAAAGATTATCCAAAAACTATGTCTTCTGTGCAGTCTATCCTACACTGATGACTCCATGGCTGCATGTCAGTAGAATACGTTCCCACATTCACAGCCGATGTCGAAGTTGTTTAAACGTTTGCTATAGAAAGAATTCCATTAGTTACTTCCCATTTATAATCAAAAACCCATCTCTGACCCTGTGACTAAGGGGTCAATTTCCTGAGATGCTCCATACCATGCCTTCACCCCCCCCCTTCTCGCCCTATAACGCCTCACCCCCAACTGCCCACTTGTCACAGCTTGTAACGCCGTTTAATTGCTAATTAGGTCAATCGTGTCATGTCTTGCCCTGTTATATGCTTCACAAAAGCCTTTGATGCGCCAAGCAATCAAATTTTTCAGGAATTCACATTGACAGCTCTAGCCCCTTTCAGAGATGTAATCAGGTTTAGTATGCTGCACACAAGGAAGGGATGGAATGGTGTGTGTCTTTAAAGCCCACCCCATAAGCGAGGTTTGATACTAGTATATGAATTGGTATTCAAGTCCAAATCTCAAGACAGGGCTCTGGGTATCACGATATATAACGACTGTGTGACTGTGTTATTTTCTTGTAAACAGTAATCTTTAGTAGAAAATAAATTTAGACTTTTCAAACCAGATTTACAGTATGTATAGGTGAATAAATTATGCTTGCCTTCGTCTCTTAGCCGTGATGCGTGGTTAAATTAACAAACACATTCACAATTGCACAAGGTAAGATTCCACGGTGTTTTCGAGCAAGGTTGCCGTGACATTTTACAACCTGCAATGCTTGGTATGACTTCTCGCGCTTTCAAAAGTCCCTTAGCCCATCACTTCACTGCAATTAGACTGTAAACACGTACAAAATGCACGTTTTTTTAATCTAATCATGTCATGCTTTAGCCATAAACAATTACATACTGTTCCATTATGCATTAAATGGTATTATTTGCATGCATGCATGCACTGCTCCAGAGGGCTCGCAAAGCTAATCTAGCATAATTAGAAGGCTCAAAAAGCTCCAAACTCGGTAGGAGTTAGGTTATTACCAAGGGCAAATGATTCGTGGCTTGCTTCAAACCTCCGGTGAACAGCGCAAAAGCCCAGGTAAGACTAGGCCTCCACGTCTCCTTTATAACCCCGAGTGCGGGGGAAATCATTTGATTATTCCTCGAAGGTATTACCGTCGTTTGTGTTGTCCTAATTGAATACCCTGACCATTAAATGCTGATGAATGAAAAGACACATTGAAAGCAAGGGAACAAAGCCACCAGTTAACCCCCCAGAGAATTTTCCATGTCGTCTGTTTTGCGTAAGTGCTCGTTGAATAACCAAGGTTATAGTGCTCTTGCATTCCGGAATTACTGTCAGCGCATAATGGCTACGCATTGCCACGGGTAAATCACGCAGAAGAAGAGTTTGATGTGCGGTCATCAAGTTAAAGAAGGAGATTTGTGTATTTGCACTTTGACAAAAGTCTCTCTGATCGATAAATCGGCAGGCATAAAACGTTTTTTATGACGTTACTATAACATGTAATGTCATTGGAACATACTACAAGAAACGGAGGAATAGCAATTTGTTTGCTGATTGATCTTTTCGTCATAAATTATTTGAATTGCATGAATCATTTGCATGTGATTCAGGGCCTTGAAAGGGTCAGCCATCTAAGGTTACATTAAACTATGACACCAGTAAATTGCAGAATGTATGGATCAGTTTCCGACTGGCCACCCTGATTGTTGGCTGCTGGACCCAAATACGGCGTCGTTTTATGGCTTGAAGGCCGTGTAATAGTGACCCGTCATGACGTATAAACATGGCATGTACGACTTTAGACTGGTCGCAATCGTGTGATTGCTTGTTTTGCTGCCAATCGAGATGTATTCTATTCAGGACTCAGATGAGTCCCCAGAACCGTCGAGATGAGTCCAATCGAATATGCTAAGACAGTCTTGGGCCCTCCAGTATCTCTTGTCGGTAGATATTATGTTATTTGTGTATTGATGTTCACACATTATCTTCACCCATGGCATTCTGTTGTTAGCATCGGAAAATATTTCTAAAAATAATATGCCAGAATGGGACATAGGATGTAACAAAAAGTCCAAAGGACCTCTTCGCTACTTTTTTTTTTTTTTCCTTGTAAACCGAAAATCGCTGTAACGTACTATTTAAATTATGCCAAAAAATTAATTATCTTTGAGTTATATCTCGCGCCTCTAAAAGAAGCCAATGTGACCATGGTAAACACACTACACTGCGGAGGAAGCCAATTTTCGGCTGACACGGTCCCCATTATGTAATTCCCCTGTGCCCATGGTATAATTATTACTATAATTATAGTATAGCTAATGAAATTCATTTACGGGTAATGGGTACTGAGGGTCATTGTTAATCGTATGAGCTACCCAATGTTGATTAATTCGGGATACGGATAGCTAACCTGATTCGTATTCTCCGGTGATTTATTTTAAGACACGATCCTAAGGGGTTACCAAAATTAATGTGAAATAGAGTCTGGAAATGAATACTGTGAATAACGATGGCTATACAAGCATCCTGACTATCGATTAGTCGCGCTGCCAAAGAGTCACGTGTCGACAGCGACTCTTTTCATTAAAAAGGGGAGGGGAGCGAAGACAATGGCGACGCAGAGCAGAACACAGAGTTCTTTGAATGCACCATGCCACTCCTCTCAATCATTGGCCTGAATTATGTGCCTAGATGAGATTACAGAAAGGTCGACGTTTCGAGCGAGAAATGCCTTAAATGTTGTTGAAGCAAGGTCAGGGGAACACGTGGTCAAATTGAACAAGTGTGAATTATCATCTGTACTAATGGATTACATGTTTCCCTTGCAGATGATGTCTTCAAGCTCGGGTCAACGGAGGTCAATGTTTGCCTGCAGTGACCATTGTTCAGTAATTAACTTGCTGTAATCATGCACCACCTGTCCTCTTCAATGACAAAGTTGATTTTATGCTGGGTTAATTAACTCCTCCACCTCAGTGGTAGTGTTAGCGTACATTATCAATTTGTGACCGCATACCCGGTGTACTAGTAGTGAGTAGTAGTCAGTGTTATGTCATCATCCATATAAGCCGCACCTGGTCGAGATGCCAGCGCGTAGGCATGCATGCTGCATGTTTTATTTATAGACTGGGCGTGATTGCATTCGCGTCCAGTTCTGAAGAGGAATAATGACCATATTCGAGAGGAAAATAACTTTATGCGAGTTTTGCTTACTTTCCATTACATAATAATAATCATGAATATTCATTAAATCAAATTAGCCCATCAACGTGCAGCGACATGCCCCTTTGTTAAGCTCGGCCACGCTTAAAACAGGGCGCCCTCCCTCACTCACTATATATATCAGCTTCAGCAAACACACCTTAATTGAAGCTTTTTCTCCGTTCATTTGCACGTGTAAATTAACTTAAAGGGGGCTGATTTTCTCCACCTTTGCATACATCAACCTGTTTACGGTCATGTTTCCATCTTCTCCGCCAATAAATAGCTTCTTGGCCTTTTCAATACAACTCGGCAACAAGAATGACTTCTGTTTGTTTTTCCGTAACGGTGAATGCATTCAACTCGCTTCAAGACGCGTCACTCTGATCATCAGAATCTAGTACTCGTATATATGAATCAGAGTTTAAGGCGATGGGAAGCCACTGTCACTACGTATCCGAAAAATTGTGTGAGCATCTGCCTTCCTTGAACCCGACGGCATCAAAGCGTAGTACTTGCATGAAGCGTGGCCACCCTCTGGTTACAAATTGCCATTTACCTAGGTCTGTCGTAAACAACAAATATATTAATCATTATTACCTAGATAATGGAAATGGTAATTCGTACTAATTTCTCGACAATAAATGGTGATTGGAAGCGAATAACCATACATTAACCGGCTAATTGTGTTAACATACTTATCCCTATTACATAACACCAACAATAGCCTGCAATAAACAATGCAAATACTCGCCCATGGTTGACCCTCTGTCCAATAGGACCTAAGTGGGACCAGCCATGATGGCTCACTTCTCATCTATATTATTGATGTCCGTCGCTTTGTGGGTTGTCCTGAATTGCCTCATAAACAAAACGAGGGAAATGTTCGCTCTTAAATTCCTTTCACGTGTTGGCATTTCCAAACGCATCGGTAAAGTGCCCGTTATCTTCTTCCGAGACAATAGAAGTCTCACACGCGAGCTACCTCGCTTTGCCCGCTCAATTTAATTGCAGGGAGAGGGGGGTGTATATTATAAAGATGATGCAAAATTATTGAAAATGACAATGAAATTGCAATAGAAAAAAAAAAAGAGATTTTACTACAAAAATTTGGAGAAATTTCTGTACACATTAAATAGAGCTTTGATGGAAGCTTTCTATTCAGTTTTACGGTAGTTATTTGAGTCATTAGTCACTATCAGTGCTGTCAGGGGTGCGCATGGAAGAGACGCAGAATTAGGTGGACGATGACATCAATCTATTTGTATATTTTTTGCAAGCATAAAGTTGATAACAAAATGTGGTTTTATCTACAGCACGGGCTTGGAGTAGAATGAATCTAACAAAACAACCGTTAACGTAAAAGCCTACCATTAAATGATCAGCGTCATCGAGCAATATCGATCTGAGTTTCAGTAGATGATTATAGACTCCCTAGTTTACGGACCAACGTCATGCACCAACCAGGCACTCATCTTGCAGTCGGGCAAGTGGTTGCCTATAATATTATGCGAGAACAGTATTTACGTGTATTTAAGTGACATTGAAAATACCGATATCTTGCTGTATTTGCATTTCAACTGCCCAAATACCCTGCACCCAAACCCTGGTCTGGGTGATGAGAACCCCTGTGATGACTCACTGTGATCTCTCATGCGACTTATAATTCTGCTCCTGTGCAGTCCACCGCCGGTGTTTCAAAGACCTTGAGGACCTCGGCCAATAAACAGAATCCCCGCTGGTCACTATGGAACACCCACTCAGCCGGGTAATAGCTCAATATATGGAGCCTAATAAGCAAGAAGAACGCCCACTCGAACCCACAGGTCAATCCCCTAGTTTGAGGACAAGAGGCTCATGCGAGAATATTCAATTGTCACTCCAAGCTAAGCTAATGTAAGTAATTAGTACTAATTGCTTTTATGTACAGGTACATGTAATCAATTTATGCGCCTACAATGCCCCTCAAGAGGTATTGTATCTCTTGATTAAAGATTGTTCCACGAGTCAGGTAAGTACATGTACACTAATTGCTGACAGGTCATTTGATTGTGACGATAAAAAGTCATACGATATCTATCGTTTGGTGCATATAAAATGAAACTCCTTATAATTCTATGCTGCAACAGTTTGTTGTTTCAAAGGGAACTTCTCGTGGGTTTTCTGACAAAGATTTGTTTCAATTGTTTTTTTTTTTTTTTTTTTTTTTTTTTTTTTTTTTTTTTTTTCTGAAGTTGAAATCCAACCAATTACCTACCAGTCAAATCATTACTTTTACAACTGTTTTCTTGATTTGAAAGGTTCCCCCCGGTTGATTCTAAGATAATCACGCATTGTATGATATCAGCTTTGCGCAGCTTCAACGCAATTATTTCCATCATTTTGTTCTAAATAAAAGCTTAATTGATGTACGTACATGTGGGGCTTAATCAAGATAAAAGATCTGCAATTTGCTAGAATTGCTCCAACATCTGCAATTTCCGAGAATTGCTGCCAATTTCTGCAGATCAAATGTGAAGGCCGTACGTGGCATCATCTTTTGTTACCAGTTGTTTGTTCAAGGCCACAAAATCGGAACATTACCATAAGTTACTTGGTTTTACTATTCATGAATGTTGATTGCAATCCGGAACTTTCTTTTTCTTTCTGAGAGACAGGGGGCGATGCCACCCTGGTTCATGTCAATTGTGTTTACGTCAACCAGAAGATTGTTTGCAGTTGTACGTTGCTTTGGGAAGGGATGGTGTGCTTTTGTCGATTTACTTCCAGTACACATGGTAGACCAGACCCAATTTCCCATCTTGCAACCGTCAACACATTTTAGTTGGTGAGTCAGTTAAGTACCAATGTTTACTTTCAGTGCACAGCACCAACTATGAAGCTAGACCTAGAACACTTCGCCCTCCGAAACAATAAGTATCTGGTTTAATCGACAGAAATTTACTGCATAAGTAAATATTTGGGATTAATTTTCCTAGAAATGAGAACACAGATTTCACGCAATCATAACCAAAGAAAATGCTGCCATGAAGCCCTGCTGTTACCATGAAATTCGCCGATCGGGTGAAGAATTTTCATTTTAAGTCGTCCTTATTGCAGTCAGCATTGCTCTGTCTTCTTCGTATTGCGCAGTTGGGTTGTGTTGTCAGGTTTTGCATCAATAAAATCACTCAGGTGTTAAGCGAATAATCAGATATAATTAAATAGAACACAGAAATATAACAGAAACCTTGAAATAATTCACCTTGGGATCCCAGATCACCTGGGGTTCGTGTGATTGGAGGGGTATGAAACAGGAACAAAGTGCTTTATCACCACACAAGGTTGTTTTTTAGCTTTGAATATCCAGTGGACCTTGTTTAGACATCGAATGAGACAGGAACAAAGTGCTTTATCACCACACAAGGTTGGGTTTTAGCTTCGAATCTCCAGTGGGCCTTGTTTAGACAGCGAATGGGATAGACTACCTTGGGTGCCGGGGTGGCACCAATTTTCAAAATCCAATATTGGTGACCAAAATGTTATTTGAATTCAGGACAACGCCAATTGTTACCCTAATGTGATAATCAATAAGTTTCAATTGATACATAAGATGCCAACAACTTCCCGTTAATATCAGATGCACTGCTAGAATGAACTGAGGTACGAACTGAAAATTTCTTAAAGTTGGTATTATGGTTCTAGATAAACCGGAAATATCACAGCTATTTCCTTGTACCCTTACATGTACAGGATTGACATTTAATATGGAATATTTTTCTACCTCGGGAACTTCCATTTTCAAATGGTTATAACTTCATCAATCCCGCACGAATCCATTCACAAATAAGGAAAGTAGGGCTGATTGAAATCATAGATTCCCCAGAATAAAAATATTCCATGTTATGTCAAGTATGTATATACCAAGCTATATTCTATATGCATGACTAAACTACTTTTGCAAGGACACTAAGCGCGGGGATCAGCATTCTAACCACCAATGCCACCGAAAACCCTATCAAGCTGCTTATTAGTCTGAGTCACAAATTTGTTGTTTTCCTTCTATCCCGAGTAGTTCTGAATGTCTGAACATGACACCAATCACATCTGTTGATGTTGATGCCAACGCATTATTGGAAAAATCAACAAAACTTGCCGAGCTTGGATCTACTAATACAAGATATGAAGCACGGGGATTAATGGTCAAGTCCGCTTTAGTGACACCGAGTAGGTGACATCAATTCTTAACTCGTGTCCTATCAGTCCTTACAGTACATTTGCAAACGCATGCAAATACGGGTGACCTTCATTTCTTATCCTGACCTTTTTGTCAGGAATGGTATTTGATGAAACGAAAGATCGTAAGAATTGCACACAAAGGTATAATTAACCATGTAAACAGAAGTTATTTATGTTGATCGCATTGTTCTTGACCTAGAGTCATTGGCAAATGAGATTTTATAACTCTACCAATTAACCCAACAACAATTAATTACCGGTGCTCGTCCCCACTCAGAGCTCGCGTACAGGTATGTGGTCTGCATACACGCAAACAACAGTATTGGGAGGCTTCGTATGTGAATGTGAAAACGTGTTATATTATTGAAGTAGACCGATATTATTACCAATGGCAACCAATTAGTTAAATATGGTGTTATGCACTTAACTGTATCGTACGATCACAGTTATGTAATAAGAGTCTCTGTATCTGTGGATTCTGCATGACAGAGCACATGATTAAGTCAGGCATTAATAATTCCACATCTTGTACTCTGATAATTCTATAGTTATACATGTAGCTATCTCCATTCATGACATACCATTCACGTTTACATTGTGTTAATTAGTATTCAGATTATATGATAAGGTGACACAATCAGCTGTTACCATATAACAGTTGATAACACGTGTATCATATGCAGTAATCGTGAATTAATTTCACACCCACCTAAAAGATAATATCAATATGGGAGAGGACATTACTGTTCAATACTTTGAGGCTGTTGAAGAGAGAGGGCCCCTCTCAAGAGATAGAAAGCCCTCGTCTGCTTTCGCTGCCATCGACTCGAGGAGGGAGTATTTTTATGCCATTAAATCAATCAATCTTTTGTTTGTGTTGCTATTTGCGTATCATCAATAACAATCCTCTGCTTTGCAATTATTGCTAGGAATTGCATTCAACGTTTACCCCGTTAATTAAAAAAAATGCAACCCAGTCTGGGCTGCATAATTTGCCTGGGAGATTATGTGCATATCATGAGACGTTGAGATGATCAGCTAATTGCTTCTGGATGTTGCGTGCGCATCACAAAAAAAAAAGCGAATGGCATCTGGCACGGCATTCGTTATCCAAGGACAAACATAAAAATGCGAAAGAAATACATCTTTGACAAACGGCTCAGATGTAAGCATAAAGACTACTCAAACTCCTTGGTGAAACTAATAACCATTACATGTAATTATTTTTACGTATGGAAGGTAATGAAGAATTATCGGGTATTTCATAGACACGCATGAAGCAATTGAAAGCACATCTTCCAAGGACACTGTTCGACAAAGTCAATGGGGCGTCCATAATTTAAGTGGTCATTTCGACCGAATCGGCCAGCGAACCCAAGAAACAGAACCTTAAGTTGTCAAGTTTTGTGGCAATGTATGCATCATGGTGCCGAAAAGAACCAACTCATGGAAGAAGAGTCAACGGCTTCAAAGATTGCCACATCGACCCATCCAGGCTTGTTGATAACCCTTAATGGGCATTTCGCTCAGATGTGAATGCTTTATGGGGGAATAAGCACAAAATTGAGAAAGGTGGTCTGCAGGTCTGACCAATGATTCATGCTAATTATAACGCTCGAAAACTACTAAGCATTTACAGTTTCAGATACAATACCACATTGATTTAGAATTATTATTATGACAATATCGTATTGATACTAAATACATGGTATCCATCTTATATAATATTATGAACGCAAGCCATTAGATATTAGTTAATTGCATGTAATACCAATATGCAATATATAAAGGCTTAAGCAATCCATGGAAATTTGGTAGACACCCCTTCCTGCAACCCTTCCCAGCACCCACTCAATCAGCGCATTGGAAAGTAAGGCCAATATTTGGATGCGTGCTGTGCACTTAGTGGCTTCTGCTATTTCCCAGTTAGAGACCCATGCAATCAGCGCAACAATAACACACCTGTAATAATTATACGCCAATATTGAGTGGGTCATAAGCCGCACTACACGCATAAAACGACGGCTGGATTATTCATGCGTTTGATGTTCTCTGTCTCGCAGCATTAGTAGGGCGTGATCTCCCATCAGATGGTTAATTGTCGCTTGATCATTTTCGTGGGGTTTTTTTTTCTCCTTCTTCCTCTTCTTCCTCCCACAACTCTACTCGAGCGCATTTCAACTTTTTATTCGAAGCCAAGGTAAATATCGTGTTGTCATGGCGACATCGCTGATTGGAACAATGAGAGTTTTTGGCTTACTTGTGTTAACGATAATAAGCGGGTGTTCTTGCGGTGATCCGTTCGGAGGTGAAACTCAAAAGCTCGGCTTTTACGCATCACGGTGAGCTCAGATGGTCCGCTACTCAGTTGCTATATCAAACAAACGTATACATGTTGTACTTCGTGAGTTCCACTGACAAGAATGAAGCTGTAAGAAAGTATTACAGGAGGTATTTTACTGATACAACGCGCGCGGCGTTTATTGATGGTTTTGTAATCTGACACAATATTTGTAGTCAGAGCGAATACCTGGACTTCGCATGCTTGCTTAAGCTGTATATAAATATATACATGGCTTAATTTTTATGCAAAATCCGAAATAACGCCTTTTATTAACAATGATAACAATCATAATAATGCTACACACGATATATTTTGCAGTCCATGCATTTTGGTATTCCTGAGCATAACGATGATGTCTATTTACAGTTCATGTTCAATTGTATTAATACAGTGGTGGCCACTGTAATAAAAAGGCAGAATCCCGACTTCCAAATCAACCAAATCGTTGACAACAAAGTCACACTGGTAAAGAGTACATTCGCCAAATGAATTCCATGCGAGCATTTCTGGGTGTGGATCATTCAATCACCAATGAGTGCCTAAAAGAGGAAGCACCACATATCCAAATTCTCAAATGATAGATGTTCAAAGGGGCGGCTGAGTTAAGGTTAAGATCACGCGTCCAGCGTCACTACATTTGAATCCCCGTTCACCAGTTCACATTCCATTTCATCGGGAGATACACAACTGTTATTGTTGGCACTGATTTCTGGCGACTGGACTCCGTTCTGTTTGCCTTCATACGGCAGAGGAGGGCGGAAGCGAGTCGTTTCCTCTTGAAATCCTTCGAAGACTTTGCGAGTGATCAAGGCGAAGATCTTTATCCATGCTTCCTTGGTTTCCTTTGAGAACTTCTTACCGAGGTCTTCGTCCCAAATGTCAATCAAGGCCGTCTGGAAAGTGTCCAGGTAATCCGGATGGAAGCCTTTGATGTGAACGTGCTTGTTTCCGATCGACACCAAAGTTGGATTGACGATGACGTCCAAGGCATCCAAGTTCTGCATCGTGAACTCGACAGATTTCATGAAGCGAGTCGCGTGCCCTTTAAAGAGCGAATTTCGGTGCAAATCTTCATTAGGCATGTCTTTGAAAGGAAACAGTGTTTTTGTTACTGGGGCGATCTCAAATATACGCAGGAACACTCTCATACCCCGCTCTGTTGGCGTCGATGTGTGGCATAGAAACTCCCAAGTTGACTTGGCGCCCAATTTCTGGTTTTGAGTCAGAAATTCATGCTGGGGAATGTTTGAGGGTTTTTGGTCAGGCGGTTGACCTCCAGCGCAGGATACGAACGGCTGGGCGTTTCCCATGCTGAGTGAATAATTCCTTGTTCCTCTTGGATACACAGAAAGAAGATTGATTGCGGAATGAACTCTCGAAGAGGATTTCACAAGAGCCACCGATATCCCCAAGTGGCTGGCAATTCGTCAAAATCAGCTGCACTATGAAAGCAGGAATAGAAAAAAAAAATCGAATGTCAGATCAGAGGAGACGGTTGGCTGGGGTGCGTGACTCCAACGAGCCCTTTAGACAGAGTTCAGCGAGAAGGCAGGAAGCCTCCGGGAGATCCGTTTACCAAAGAGAGAAGGTATCGAATGAGACGGAGAGATGCCGCGTCCTCTGCAGCGAGTGTTGTAATCAAATCACAAAGCAACACTTAATTCAACACACGTAATTATTCAGCTAATGACTTGCATTATGGTAATCCGAGAACAGCTCTGATGTACAACAGGTGAAATTTATACATAAGTAGAGCTCTGTAACGTCACGTGGTGAGATGACAGCGCCATGTATTCGACAGTCGGCGTGTGGCCAGCACTGTTGCTTCGTGCTGAATGAGGCGTCGGTTGCCGCTGCAACGCAACAAGAGAACAAGAGCGAGCGGCGCCGGCAGCGGTTGAGACGAGGGAGGGGGCCTTCCCTCAGCCTCTTCTCACAGCTGGTACAAAGGTATTCGGCGGAATGAACTAGGGGAAGACAATGGCGTTACCCTGCTTGCCTCACATGCCCACGATTAGCTGCCCACTGTATCACAAACAGGCATTATGAACCCTGGACATCACTGGATTGGGTTGACCTAGCGCTTTCTTCCTAGCACGAAGCCACTTCTTTACATGGTGCAATGTAAACACGCGACCGTCATCTCCGGGTTTATGACCCGGTGGATAAGCCGACAATGTTTGCCATGGTCCCTGGCCGCCTATTTGGCAGCTCATTGCTGCCTGTCTTGCCTCTCTCTGGCTCTGCGTCCTGAATAGCATCGATCAGATTGCCGAGGGGGAAGAAAACTGCCTCGCAAACAGTGAAACTGCGTTTCGGTTTCTAGCTGTCTTTAACGTCTGTCTCTACGTATACGTCAACCCGTATCGTGAAACCATGGCCTAATGGCGTCGTTCATCCATGCGCTTCACACGAAATGCGAGTTTTATTCGTAGCCCTGATAAAAGCCCTCAGTGATCATAGTTGAAATAGCATTCTCATTCGCGTTTTGTTGTCCCTTTGCACGCTACGGAGTCCCAGAGGATAGTCCTGTGACGCCATCAAGACCACCGCCAACCCACTGGCGTAACCTGTTTAGCATGTCTCTTAATTCCTATCGCCTGCATGATCCAGGTATATTACTCAACCCACATGGATAATGCAGCAGGATCATAAGTTCTGCCCCATGCATTCCAGCTCATTATACACTCATACAGGTAGAGTAATACTATGTCATAATAATATATTCACCTCAATGCAGGCCACGCGGTCTTTGGTCGCACACGTGCCCATGCAGGTACGTATAGCAGCTGCAGGTGCGTGATAGTGGAATTAGCTGGAATTAATGTCTACTTTTGCACAATTACTTGCATAATAATTGCCAACACCATTTTGAGGCAACCATAAAAAGTCACCCTTATGTGGTATCCGTCTGCATATGCACTTATTGTATAACATAACGTAAGTTGTACAATTATGTGCTTGCCTGCATACTGTTTGATAAATTAATGCCAGAAATTATCGCTCTATGTTGTTGGTGCGTGGTTTGATTAGCGATAGTCGGTCGTGGACTACGCCATTCCTTCCTACAGATAATTATTCCTCACAGTTAAGCGCACTATCTATACTAATTTCAGTTTCAGAATCATTTTACCAGCTTTTTGCAATGAACAACACCGCACATGCCAAACCATTTCCAGTTTTCTTGTGGTTATGGTACATCCCAAGTATACAATGCCTCAATATACCAGCAAAATATTAAGAAGTAAAAATCAGCAGCATAAAGAACGCCTGGGATACATTCTGGGATAGTAAGTGATTGTGAAAATGATGTTACCGGTAAAGTTAATAATACAAGATTTGTGTATTCTTTTGAAAGTGAATAATGTCATTGATCATGGATTTTTTTATGAAATTAATCAGTTACATGCCCATTAATAATCGCGCTAATTAGTTTAGGAAAATTCACGATAATTAGCCAGAACCGACACAAACAAGGGTGCATGGACGCTACGGTTAAATTTCCAAGCGACACTTTACCGGTGGCCATAATTTCCGATCACAAAATTTATTAACCCTTGTAGTTCCAGGCTGTAGAATGTCCCTCGGCACATTGATTCACTATAAAGAGGGGCGCAGACGAAATACCTAGAGGTACTGAGTATAGAAACCATAATACTCGTAAAGCGATTCATTTAGGATGGAGATTGGAAAGTGTGACGTCACAAAATTCCCTAATGCCCGTATGTGGAGCTAAACGACTTAAAGCATGACGTCATGTTTCTGAAAAATAGAATTCCACAATGCCCGGACGTGGAGATGAATAATTGAACAGCTTCGTGCCTGGTGGTGGAATGGTGTCAGAAACTTCATTTTATTTTACTTCGTTGTTGAACATAAGCAGCTCAAAAGAATCTATGTACTGTTAAGAACACAGCTATGTTCAGCTTTCGTGGAATCCACATATCACACTATGTATTCCCATTGTCATCTAAAATATAATTATATTATAATATTTAATTCCCTGAATGAGAATTGAGAGCAATCGATTTTCGCGAACCGTAGAACTATGGAACAATCTGCCAATCAAACTAAAAAAGACTGACAACATTGTTTCTTGAAAAGAATAAGCTACATTTTAAACAGAGCTTCCGTTGATCACAATTGACAAACTTTCCTCCTTTTTAATTATTTATCTTTTGTTCTGATTCTCTCCTGTAGACATACGCCAGCAGCTCGACGCTCGGATTGAAATTTCGCACTTGGTATCAGGCTGCGTTGTATAAACAGTTGAAATCGGATCATGTGTAGTTGATTAAACAACAATTGGCCTGAGATTTGATTCGTGTGGATGTTTTGTGATATTCGTCCGTACGCGAGCATTTTATCGATTAGAGTGGTATTTGGTCACAGCGAGGATCGATGGAAAACAGAATTAACGGGGAATCCATTGATGTACAGTATAATAAATACCAAGTAACCATGCACTGTGCGATAAACACTAGATCTCGGAAGTTTTGACCTACTTCAATTAATGTCCAGCTTATTATAATATGCCACGTCATGTACGTGAAGCAAAGGCATCAGGCAACAGGTGTGTTTTGTGATTCGTGAGTAAACTACAAAGTGAAGGTTAATCAATGTTGTTCAAATCCTAAAGGTGATAATCGTAGGTGAGATAAGGCTATCTACTACTTGTCTAATGAGTTTTTGCCCGAATGACGTTATCTTGAGCCTAAGGTGAGGACGTGATCGCAGAGGGAGAAATCTGTTTATGCCTGAGGCGCATGTTGAGCGTCACGCTGTCTTTAGGTGCCGCAGGAAACACTATGAAAGGGTTGATTATAAATTTATGACGCTGAGTAGAGATCAAGATCATAAGCTTCGAATCACGGTAGTGGACCGTACAGCGGAGAATTTGATCTTCATTCGGGCAATATAGGGCTTTAGAGCGGTCATAACAGCTTGGACGGAGACGGTCGCACGTACTATGCCATTCAGAGGCTGTTAAAAAAAAAATAATAATAAAAAAAAAAATGTGATCTTTCCCGACTCCACTCCCTTCTTCAGTTATGGCACCATATTTCCTTCTGCGTGATTGATATAAATTAACCTTTCTGCCTTTTGTTCACGATTAAGCACGCGTCAATACTAAACCACAACCACTCAATCTTTTTCCAATTTACATCACTTGATATACCTGCCAGTTACTTTTGTACACGTGCGAGGTTTTTTTAGCCATTATTAGCATCTCGCTTCGCTTAAATTACTCAAACTGTCAAACTGCCGATTACTTCATTATAAAATATATCGATTTACAATACATTTTTGCATAATAAGCACGGCTTGTGTCGTATATTTGCACACCTGATCATTGCGATTAACCCCGATTAGAGCAATTAAAAATCCATATTCACTGAAGCCCCAATCAGGAGCACACGTAATCTGCTCGTTTTAAATCCAAACCAATTGATTATGCTGGCACCTCAAGGACTCTTTGTTGAGACGATCGAGGCCGCAATGGACATGAAAGCCAATTTAAATTCCCTTTGTGAAGCAGAAAACAATGTCCTGTGTGTGAACTTGACCCCTCCTGGATGCTTATTGTGTATGGCTTTCTCTGTTTCATTTTGATTCTCTGCTGGATCTCCCTTGATGATGTTATGGTGCTGTGCTGCAGATTCATCAGCATAGAACATGTTGTTTACAGCAAAAACTGCTGTACACTGTTTATGTTCGATTCATTACGTAATGAATATTATACATGACCTCACAGCAATTCGTGTGAATCCACAGATACATTTCTAACTAAATAATTAACAGAACCCTATAAATTGTATGATTTTACTTTGTGGAGAGATTTTTCCAACTCCAGCACCAGAAGGTATATCGAAATCAATTGTCACTAATTTGTGTTCAACTTAATTTGTATAATTATGATTTTTGCAATTATGCATGTTTGGCATACAACAAGTATGCACATATTAATATATTTTATCTTTCCTTCCCTGTTTATGTAATTCATTAAACCGATTTAATTTGAATATGAATATATATTATATATGTATAACACGATTACACGTGTATAAACCTTATAACACCTGTAGCCACAGCAAAGATCCATCACGCAAATGGCATTTACTTCCACGTGACACCTAAGTACATGTAAAACAAATATGGTTCCCACAATGCAATCAAGGATTACAGGTGTTTTCCATTTTCAACGAGCATCCTCAGATACTTACCCGAGGTATCATAGAGAAGTAACGAGAGAGCTGACTGATTACAAACCCCTGGGGAAGAAAAGGGTAGAGGGTCCGCGAGGAATACACGATGGGTGCAACACAGGTAGATCCAGGGTAGTGGGCTATGATGTCATTGTGTTGCTCATTATACAGTCTTAAACAGGTAGCATCACCATCATTCGGTTCCAACTTTTTACCACCAACTAATTACATAACGCCTCAGATTTTGAATCCCGCCAATCCGATATCTATGCGTGCACGCGATGCAGCGAAAACGACGTCCAATTGTGAGCTCATATAAATATTTATGAACACCTCGTGACGTCAGGGGTGGTAGGAGAAGTATATATAAAAGGCTTCTCCAACTATATACGGAACCTTTTCTGGATTTAGCCCGCGCTTTCACTGAGAAACCCTGTTTGTAACCAAAAGTTATCTCCCTCATGCAGGGAAAGATAGAGATTTGCAAGCAGATCATACCACCGATGACGCGCTCGCTAAATAGCAACTCCTCTGCAATAATGCTTGGAGCGCCTTTTACACACTTTTCGCCTCAAAAACGTTTTTTCA
This sequence comes from Capitella teleta, assembly GCA_000328365.1. Lineage (NCBI taxonomy): Eukaryota > Metazoa > Annelida > Polychaeta > Capitellidae > Capitella > Capitella teleta. Next base: position 94,633 of record KB310169.1, read on the forward strand.
CTCGGAATATTTATCAGCGCATGCGGGCATAGCTAATAAGAGTCATGACAGTGTGGGCTTTTGTGCGAAAGTTCATTTTCTTGTCCATCCTAATTTTCCTATTTTTTTTCATTTCCTGACCCTTTGTACTGTTCAGTTCCTTCTTCATCCCTCCCCCTTTGGCTCATCTTTTTATCACGCCCCCTCAGCAACCTAAATCGGTTGTTGAAGACACTCGATGATTCCCCCACTTCGTACAAATGTTCATTCACCCTCTCCCTCTCTGTGGGTTAATCTTCATGAAAATGTTCCTTTCAACAGATGTGATAGTTTCCAGATGTACTTAGTACCACCACGTCGTAAAACAGCAATGAAATCGCCACAGAACCATCTACATCCATCGCGAAAGAACAAGGTCGACAAGCAACGAAACTGGCCTCCGACACTTAACCCTGAACGCAGCTCCTATATCTTTATTTACACGGTAGTTTAGCCTAGCACATGTCTTACAGAATTAATACACACTAACTGGAGTGTGGGCTAATTTACTAGTACAATACCCATTTCTATTAAAATATTATTAATTTGTTCATAATTTGAGCGTTTTTTGGTCCACAGAAAGCAAAATCTGCAGCATTAGACCAGTCGAATGGATAAAATCCGCGCTGGATTGGACCTTGGGGCGTGTTCAGCATTTCGCTTCGATTTATCATGATCAGCCTCTTTGTGTACGCGACGCTATGCATTTCTTTATTTTATAAACATTTGAGTCAATTTATTTAATTTCGATCAATATTCTTATAAAATAAGACAATGTTTTCTAAGAATTATTAATCAATCTATTGCTCGATTATCTTAAATAACAACCGTGAAGTTGACGGCACCTGAGATCGACACCTTTCATGAGAGATGTCTCATATTGTACGTAATATGAAGCTCGCAAGCTTATCTTAATCATTAATGGGGTTTTTTTTTAAATCATGTCAATGCCAATGTCTAAAAATAAATGTTTCCGTACTATTGTAATACGAGTAACGTTATTATATTAAGGCTTTTGAAGTATAATATACGAAGATATCTAAAATTTATCCCTTGGGAAAAAAAAACTAATTGTGAGAAGATAACAATGTGAGATGTTTCCAATCAAGACAGCCTTGGGGTATTTAATTAAATTTCGAATCATGCTTGGAGCATTATTTATTGAGGCATTACTGAAAATTTGCTCGAAAATCGGTCCCTCGGCAAATTGTTTAGCGCGCACATTGCTTTATCATCAGCGTATAATCTGGCACGTTCGGTGATCCTTTTAAAAGAAGGGAACGGAGAATTAAAGTTTTTTGGGGAGAGAGAGCCGAGCACCGGACGAGGCCTGGTAGCAGGCCTCTGCATTGTAAACCGAGTTTACCCAAAATCCGAACTCGAATTTATTCTATTCATGAAAAGTAAAAGAAACATGGCTAACATTTCGCTTGAGAGCAATTTCCGACTAATTATAGATATAGCACACTCACACAATCCCACAGCAATAGACAAAAGCATGAAAATTTGCTCCCAATTGATTGTTAATGCGCCGAAAATGCCCTTTCTTGTGACATTTTGAATGTAACGGACACAATCTCTGGTTGATTAATGTCTCATAAAGGAATATCTGGTTACATGCAACACGTTCAACATTCAATCAGCGCATTCAGATTCACTACGCTGCATATTTCGTACTAAAAGGATTTGCTATTTGTGTATAATTTAACTTGCTGTGTATAAATCACTTCACGTACTTGTATATACTACATTGCTGCTATTCTACTGATGGAGAACAGATTCACATATTGATGAATTCAAAGAGCGTAGAAATGGCTCTAATCTTCGCTAGGCGGAAAAAAATGTCAGCTTCCAACTGCAACAGTTGCTCAAGAAGTTATTTGAACCAACACAAAGAATGAGAAATGGAAATCTCGCACAACTCATCTCATTCATCTTTCCCTTTTTTCTGCGCCCCTTAATCACGAGCAATCACGTGATTCTCGCGAGAAATGCCGCTTGATCGAACGAGACTTCGGTGATTGAGATAATAGTTTTTCAACTGAACGATTAGCCGCAAGTGACGTCATCCTTAAACGCCGTGTTGATTCTTATATCGACCATTAGTCTGCTATCTGCACAAACCAGCCAACTGATCTACAGTGGAGATGATACGTTGTTGTTCCATTCACAAATTGTCAAAAACACCGATAATCCTACCTGAGCCTCTTTCAATCAAAATCACCAGCGAAGTATATATTAGTCAGAAAGAAACATCCGTATTTCGATCGTCCCCTACAATAGGGTGTAAACTGTGACGTCACGGAATTTCCTTATGTATATGCATGGAGATAAGCAACTTAAAGAATGACGTCAGTCCCTCTAGAATAGGATTCCCTAAGTGGAACTCCCCTTGCTTTGTGGGCGGAAGTGAAATGACGTCATGACTGGTTCCTCCTAATAAATAGGAGTCAAATGTATAAAACTACACCAGGGTATACACAACCAAGCCGAGCGCTATGAGCTAATTGTCCAATGACTTAATAGACGGGGATTCTTTTTTTTTTTTTTTTTTTTTTTTTTTTTATTCTTTCAACTTACAAGTGATGGGATTTGTCTAGGTGGTGTATGAATGGCTAATTGTATGAATCCGGGCTATACATCCCAACATAAGTGTCATCCATAGCTTCTAAATTATTTAAGATTTCTAGCCGTCTATCTTAATCTTGTTGATGCAAATTATGTGATAATTACCGCATAAGCACATTACATTTTGATGCATGTATATTTGATGAGAATGGTTGTGAATACTTACGTGACATATATTCCGCAATTAATATTATTATTTGGTAAGCAAGTAAATGGTGTTAAAGATTAATAATAATGCCCGAGATAACGCCAAATTCACGAAATAAACACCCTAAGTAATCATTCCAGCGCAAAATAATGTTTACCTGATATCATTTACATGGTATAAATGAGTCAAGAACAGCGCATATTCAGTGGTTACAATTATTCCCGCCAAATTTGTTTGGTTCACATATTTGCCACTGGTGGAGCTGCAAATGACGTCAAAACATCCCGGGTATTCCACGAGGTGACCCGCCAAGAAAGGTAAAAACATTGGTACTCCACGATCTACAGTCAATTTCGATTCACCGCCACCACCTCGACTATATATTATTATGTCTATATATATAATTATGTTGACCTTTAAACGTCATGGCATGTTGACGCATTTTCAAGAGTGGACGTCGTCGAAGCACTATTGATTAGGGTGTTGGTTATAATGTTAAGACAATGAGCACATACATAATTTCCATTACAAACAAACCGTAGATAATATTTTGCATATTTCTCATGATGCATAATGTCCCGTCAGTATTTGACCCAATTATCAGTATTAATCTGGGCTTTAGAAGGAAGAAGGATCATTTATATCGTGATATATTATGTAAAATGACGTCTATGCCTTTCTTGCAATCCAACGGGAAATAAAACATGCAGTCACAACAATCGGAGACAGGTGAAATATCATTTGAAGACAAGTTAGATCATTTGTTTTCGTAACGAGTTTGTTGTGCTGAATAATATCAACCAAGTGACCTCAGAATCAACCTGTAGATTAATCAGGCAGAAGCAGTTTTGTGAGGTGCCGCACCCTACGCCCTCACAACGATAGTTGAAAGGGGGGCAACAAAACCCCAATTGCCTTCTCAGAAACATGACATCAAAAACAGCACGTGTGCCTCTTTGTCAGGCGTAAAAGAACTGTTAACGATATTAGTATATCGGTCAACAGGAGCAGAGAGGACTGTGAGAGTCGTGACCTATAGAGGATGATCAAACATCAGCTAACCGCAAATGCGAATAATTATACATCAGGGTGTGTGTGATGATTATGAATCAAATCAATCAATGCAATGCTTATGACTATTATTGGAGGCACTAATATAATATTTTTTGTATCAGAGTGCCGTAAAACTCCACCCATACATACATACATGACCATTATTATAATGGGAGAATGCGTAACGCATAATCACACTTCATATATAGGCAGTGATGAAATAGGAAAGTTATTCAACTTGCACCTATCAATAGTAGTTATAACCTCATTGCTGAATAGTCAGGTCACGTGTCGACCAATCAAAGATCAGATTCTTCGGTCACCAAAATATCACACACGTCCTAGAGTACTGTATATGCCTTGCAAATGTAACTCTGGGTGATTTGAAGTTGTTGTGCATTGAGTTTCTGAGATTGGATGCATTACTGCTCATGATAACTATGTTTACGTGAAATAATGTGTGTCTGATGCTTCTGGATTTTTATAGAAGAATGGGCTACTCTGCTGGAAAAGTATTGTTCTGCAAAAAGAAGTTGCTTCTTTTCTTTCCTTTGGATAAAAGGGCAATCGGATTGCATAACAGGGGAACATTTTTGTCGGTGGAAGATGAGTATGATTTCTCCCGATGTATTATGAAGGAACCAACGAGATAAGCTACCATCAAAGCTTTATGAAACGACCCCCTAGGAAATTCAACGAGGGCACAGTGATATAAACTAACACGGAACGAGCGAAGCTTAGGGCCAAGCGATGTATCACAGGCATTGATATCGCCATCTGCATGCTCCTGGATGTGATGCTGTTTCTCAGAAAAGGCTGATTTTATTCCATGTTAATGTATTTATTCTGTCCTCAGGCCTAAAACTAGAACTATGTATGCCTTACATAGATATTCTGTGGTGTTGGTGAATCTGTCAGATCTGTATTTCTCAACTTAGTTGCAAGCATGACGTGTATTACACGTAGGCATATACACAGAGACTAAACAATTATGGCCCTTCGTTGAGCGCAAGTCCAAAACATGTTATATTTATCATATTCTTTAGCACTAAATTGTTACGAGGTTAAAATTTACCCAGAGATACGCGGTTGTAATTCAACTTCACTGACAGCAGCTTGATACTAAATCAAAGTGATATAGTTATATCAATATATATATAGTATGTGATCAGCATAACAATTGTTAAGCCGTTTACAATCAATTATTTAATAATGTATTTTTAGAATGAGTTGTGAGTACGTGTTTATGTGAATTGTGGTTACATATATTATATGTTATTAATTTACCTTGAGAGAGAAGCTCAGAGCACTATGAGCCTGTTTGACATTTAAATGCTACCAAACAAAAACGCATTAATAACAATTCACAAGACAATTTAATTGGCATTATCAGAAAATTTAAAAAAAAACCCGCTAGACATACAATGGGACTTTTTTTTCTTGTTACTAAATTTCATGTCAAGAGAATTAAGTTCAAACTGGCTGATTATATTATTGTATCATGCAGCTAAATTAACTGTTGCTAACATCATTGATCATTATGGCGTGCGATTCAAACCGTTTGTTTGCGCTTCGCATGAATATGTGCATATAGACAATTTCAACCGATGAGATAAAAAGTATTATTTATGTTAGTTACACAAACCATTACAATTAAAACATTGAGGAAATCAAACAAAAGATACATGTAAACGATTCGGGCTCATTGCCAATATTAAAAACATGCAATACTTTTCATGCTTGCTCACTTAACACGAAAATCTTGAGTACTTTAACTGAATATTCCAATTCGAGATAAAGCATCATCGTCTGAAGCACAACGTCAGACCTCAGCCGTTGTTTTGATCGGATCACGACATCAAAAATACACTTGCATGTAACTCGTGTTTATCCATTAATGTTTATCTTTTCCTTATTTTTTTCATCCACCTTCAATCTCGCGCTTCGTGGAGTTTCTTGGTTTGGGCCGTTTGGGTTCGTTTTTAAGCACCCAAGGAGTTATTGGCCGGTGCAAAAATCATCTTCCGATTTATGTCTTTCGAGCATCAGGTTTTGCAGCAAAATCTTCCCATATAAAGACATTGTGCGAAGGCAGCAATTCGACCATGTTCCATGATTTACAACGCAAATATAAATTTATCGTTTGTTTTACTGCATCGCAGCTACGTTACCTCACTTACCTGTCGCTGCATGTATATCCGAACGGTTATTAGGCTGCAAGTAATAAAATGTCACCTGTGATCGGACAAAGAACGGAATTTAATTGTTGTGAAAGCTGAGATTTTGATTTGCAATTGTGACCTTTATGAAACGAAATGAATAATAAAGTCCCATATTGACGATAAATAAAATTTTATAGCGGACTTAAAAGTAAAAGACTGTGCAAAAAAATTATCCTTCTATCAAATAGTGACGTCTCTCATCGATTTGCCCCCTGACTTTTCAAATTTGACTCACACGGCAGCATTTTTGACAAGATGCTATACATACATTTCACGATTCATATTTTTAAAATGTTATTTAGATCTGTAAACATGTGCAATTGGATGGTTACGCTAGAGGCTGAATGAAGTAGACAAGAGAAAGAAGCGATGTACAAATTTACAAGCAAGATGCGCCTAAGAAAATTGGAAATGAAAAAGGATCGATAAACTTGTCTACGCAGATAAACAAATGTGGAGCTCAAAGTTATCGGCTGGAATCGTCATAAAACGCCTGAAGCAATCTCGCTGGAGGCAAAGATAAAGACTAGCAACAGGCGTCATGACGGCGCTTGGCAACACAGACGCAACTCAATACAATTACGTATACATTCCATTGAAAGGAAAAAGCAGTGAAAAAAAAAAGGTAAAATGTTAATTATGGAAGGAATGTTCTCTTGCACAATCGGATGCAGGTAATGGTATTCCTGAATGCCAGATAAAACACGGGATTATCATCTCATGTTTCTACGTGTTTTATGGCATATGGTTACAACTCAATCTTATACACTTATCAATGCCCGCGATTTTATTAATTCTTAGAATTGGTTGCCTAGCAATGCAATTTGCTGATGTTACGTTTGGCAACGGATATTCTAGGTATGGTACCAAAGAAACGGATCAATATTGTGATAACATCAAGTGGATCCAATCAACTCAAAGTATGAGATGCGAGAGGCATAAGATTCCACAGAGGACCTCATCAGGAGCAGCCGAATTAACGCATTCCTGCCTTTCCACTACAAACACGATGAATAATGCGACTGAAAGCAACAACAGCGCCCTTCTTTATAAACAATCATCTTGCATCACCAAGTGGATCCATGGAAATTATGCAATCGTGTTGCCTCGTACAGCACGCAGGATTTGGTTTCCGAAGCTTAGTGCTGCAGTCTTACACTCGTATTATTCTGCTCTAAAGCTTTGATATTCTGTTCCAGCTTTTATTCCTTTATGCAAGCATCTCACGTCTCTACAGTCTTCCGATAGAAGCAAATACTCTTTCTATGCATTTATTGAGACATTTTGAAGATCCAGGATTACGAAATGAGGACATAATGAGACTCTATACGAAGGCTTGGTCGTCCCGACAGAACACAGGAAGTCGAAGGCAACCAGGACACATTTCCTTACGCTTTTAAAGGTCCGTTATGGGCGAGAAGATCCGCAAATGAAGCTGATCTTGATGGTTTAATGCAAGAGATAAATGTTCCGAAAAAGAGATGCTATCCACATAAGCCGCTGCATGGGCTATCGGATTCCGTTTGATGGCCACAATTTACATGTCCAGCTGTCCAGTGTTTTATGCTAATCGCTTAGGAAACCGACCTTAGGGAGGGGAGTGCTCTTAGGCCGTCACACCTGCATGAATTAGGGCATTTGCTTATGCTTCTCATTAGGATGCTGGTTCAATTATGGTTCCATAACACTGCGGAAAAACACATATTAACGATCAATGAGTTAAATTTTATTTATATTGAGGCCTGATGAGGATGAATGATGTAAATCAATGGGGTTGATTGGCTATTATTTTATTACCATCATTGGACATTAACTCTAAAATAATTATCAGCAATTAATCTAATATTAACTCCATGATCAGCAAAGTTGCTGTCAGAGATCTATCGATCCTTCCAATCGGTATTCGATATATACATTATGCATAAGTAGGATAGGAATACCATTCCCAGATAAATTGCTTGGAATGGTGGGTCCGTAAATTCTAGGAATAGTAGTCTTAGTACTACTCTTTCAGTAGGAATATACACGTTGTTACGCCGGATTCATGCCCCATGCTGTAGAAGCACTGTACTGACAACAACAGGTGCACCTCCCTTCTACACCATCCGTATACATGGTGCCTATAAATTTTAGCTCTTGTATCTCTAATCAGGGTTGGTCATAAGCAGACGATGCCAACTGAAGCAGACCAGTTGCCAGTGCCCAGTCCTGAGTGCCCTTTAGCTGACCATCAAACCCCAAACGGAGCTCCTTCAATGACCATTCCGCCAATAAAATCTCTGGATTGCCTTCTCCTTTACAACCGGTGATTCTCTTTCTGATCCAGTTGTTTGAGACAGTTGACCAGCATTTTACAGCCAGAATAGAGTGCAGCGACTTTTTATAAGGCTACAACCGCACATCTAGACTGCATGACAATTCCTCCGAATTGAGCTCAGTGAAAATAAACTATCTTCACCAATGCCCAACAACCCTTCCGCTGTTGGAGGCATCACTCAGTAGCAGCACCCTTGGGGCTCTTGCGTGGCCAATGGAAAGCCCAATCGGGGTTTTACGCCTCTTCCCGCACTTCAAGGCTTCGAGTTCTACTTTGGCGCCAGGCAAACACCCTAAAAGCAGAGTTCATCAAAACATCATGAAGAAGAAAACCTAAATCCCAGGGCAGTGCATAAAACACCCTCGGGCTCCATTGTCAATGTCGGGTATGACTTCTCCGGTAAGTATCGCACGACATATGTTTTTCCTGCGACTTTTACAAGGCCATAATCACTGCAGGGCGATACGTCAGAATTCGGTTCAGTTCAATTCGACATTACCTTCTTTGAATTTTCCAATATACTTAAAAGCCCAACCTCAGTAGTGGACACGACTGCAGTCGCACCTTTGAGACTATTCCAACTTAAATATTTGCCTCGCACTGCCTCGCTTGTGAGAAAAAGGACGCGTCCGTACCATCGGTATGCTAACCAAGAGGAAGATTGCAAAGACTCCCAGACACACACTGTGATTGTAATTGTGAACTAACGCACCTGATAACCCCGCCCCTTCTTCTTGTGATGGAGGCACGGCTGAAGATATTCATTATATCAAAATTTTAATGCTTGCATGTCAACATTGAATCAAGGAGGGGAGAAATGGAGAAGTTATAGGAACAATCTCCACGTACGCATGGTTTATATTAGCCCATTTGCCCATTTTCCCAATGGCCTCGTTGCACTCTGGTACACTTTTCATTTTTCCAATCTTGCAAGATAATGCAGGAACAAGATTCAATATCTCTCATCGAAATATTTTGCCAAGGAAATTTGGATCGCTGTAATATTTCATTATTAATAATATTAGGGGTTGGTATCCTTGTCAAAATATTAGCAAGATTATTAGTTGTAATAGCAAGCCGAATTGTATTTTTCGATCGAAATCGCAAAATATGAAATGTGTATATTTTGTTCGATATAAGAACTGTCGATGATTGCGTTTGCAAAGGAGCGAAGAAGCAGTGTATCGATGTTTATATAAAGAAACGAGGGCATGTATGCTGCAGCACATTTAGAAGCAAACACAGCATGATGTACTGAGGATATTTATTATGTGTTGCGAGATCGTGCTTGATGAAGTATAATGGTAATGATTATGATAGCAGTTTATTCAAGTACGATGATGTAATTGTCAACAAAAAGGACTTGGGAACACGGTAAGTAAGTAGTAAACAAACATGAAAACCCGAAAATGGAATTCCTTTAACAGATAATTATTACATGATATGTTTTCAGCAATTAGAAACTGTGCTTCACGCATCGCGCATCATTTATTTCCGATGCGTATGGAGCATCTATGGATTTCATACTTCACAAAATAAATTACATTTATAAATATCATTATTATTTGATCTGTTTGGATATCAGTTGATATTATCACCATTTTTATCTGTGTCTTTTGGTTTCATTCGCATATAAAATCCGTGGCCTGTGCATCGAAGTAATTTCCACATGAGTTATACAATCAACAATTTGATTCTATCAACTTAAACTTGTTAGACTAAAATCAGACGTGGAAGCTCATCCGTATATCGCACGTGACTATATGTGATGCTGCACCATTCTCCATGTCGGATTGCGCAAGAAAACATTCCTTCCATAATCAACATATGACTTGTTTTCACTGCTTTTCCTTCCATTGGAATGTATACGTAATGGTATTGAGTTGCGTCTGTGTTGCCAAGCGCCGTCATGACGCCTGTTGCTAGCCTTTATCTTTGCCTCCAGTGAGATTGCTTCAGGCGTTTTATGACGATTCCAGCCGATAACTGTTTATCTGCACAGACTAGTTTATCTTTTATTTTATTCATTCTCAGTGCGCACCTTGCCGGTAAATTTATGTTATGATTCTTGCTCTCGTGTTTCGTAGTGAGATCTCTATTGATTTTATCCAATATGGTAGGCATCAGTATACATCGATTTTTTTTTCTTTGGTGGTATAGATGCATGCAAAAACTATAAAACAGAAGATTGAATCACAAGCAATGCTATGGGGCAGCAGCGCAAACGCTAAGAATAAAATGCCAGTAACACAATGCAAATAGGAAATAAAGTGACAACATTTTTAAGTTATGTGCGTAATATAATAGATGAAAACAAACATGAAAGGAATTATGACTGTGAACTCCAACAAATTAGTGATATATGCGCAAACTCAACTATAAATTGCGACTATTGAGTCGGAAGTGCTATCAATTAATTGATAAGATCTACATCTGAAAAAAGAAATGCAACACAGGAGATTATTATCTCAGGGTTTTCTATGTGTGCTATTGTAATTAGTCGGTAAATTCATTAAATGGGTCACTATCTGACGTTATAAACCTACTCATGGAATTTTATTATTCATTTCGTTGCATAAAGGTCACAATTGCAAATCAAAATCTCAGCTTTCACAACAATTAAATTCCGTTCTTTGTCCGATCACAGGTGACATTTTATTACTTGCAGCCTATTAACCGTTCGGATATACATGCAGCGACAGGTAAGTGAGGTAACGTTGCTGCGATGCAGTAAAACAAACGATAAATTTATATTTGCGTTGTAAATCATGAAACATGGTCGAATTGCTGCCTTCGCACAATGTCTTTATATGGGAAGATTTTGCTGCAAAACCTGATGCTCGAAAGACATAAATCGGAAGATGATTTTTGCACCGGCTAATAACTCCTTGGGTGCTTAAAAACGAACCCAAACGGCCCAAACTAAGAAACTCCACGGAGCGCGAGATTGAAGGTGGATGAAAAAAATAAGGAAAAGATAAAAATTAATGGAAAAACACGAGTCACATGCAAGTGCATCTTTGATGTTATCAGATCGAAACAACGGCTTACCGAGGCTGTTTCTTTGACTCGTGTTACATAATTGGATTTCTCGTGTTTGCAGCTCAAATTTCAGGTAAACGACACCATTGTTCAAAATCAAGGCAAACATACGTAATTATCTGGGTTGTTCATAATTGTGTTATTTGCGTGATCGTAAGTCACGAAATGGTTCAAGTTTCCAGTTTTTCGGAGGCATTCTTTGGATAAATGTTTGCTCCGGTTATCGAAAGCAGACGAGTGAACCACATGAACGCACCATGCACTTCTTCTTTTCCTTGTGGTAGTTTCATGTATAACTGTATATCATTTTATAAAAATTCTAAAAAATGTAACAGAGAACTTTAATATTGTGTTATCCATTATTTTGATAGCGTTATGAGCATTTATAGAAATGACGCTTTTCAAAATAAATTAGTAGCTTCCATTACAATCACAATAAAAAGCCACATTAGAGAGCCCTGAATTTAATTTACATTGAAAACACAAATAGCGGTTCTACTATTAGATTTGAAAATAATGTTGAATGTCTAAACAGTTATACTGGTGTGTTGCAAAAAGAAAAAAGAAAAAAAAAAGAAGAAAAAAAAACACTGATATAAGTTCACGACAAATCACAACCACACACAAGGTGTGTGTCTGTAAGGACCAAATTACGTTCTTCTTTCACCACATCTTCAAACCCCTTCTCCACTTCGCTTCTTTGTTCGAATGATAAGTCAGCGCATCCAGATTCCAAGTAGTACACATCAGATTCCAAACGGAAACCAAGGAACAATTCTTCTGTAAATTTCAGTAATGTTTAGAAGCATAATCATACATATTATAGGACTAACCAATGCATGGATTTGCTTCAGCAGACCATTGGTATTGAGTTCTCGAGCTGCATTCGAAGAGAACCACACTAGCAGAGAATTCATATCCGGAGTTGCAGCGACCAGAACAAAACATAGCACCTTCAGAGATTCCGCAAACAAGAGCTCCATTTTGAGGAGGGGATATTTTTGGGCAAAGTTTAGCTGTAAGTTATAGGAGGGAGTTGAGTTGTGTCAAGACATGGGGCATCGGGTTGTACCTAAACCTGGCTGGCATGTCGGTATCTTTCCTCTCCATGATCCAAGGGATTCTCTCGCGACACATTTCACGATTTCGTCGCCTTCCATAATGAACCCGTCATCACAGGTGTATTTTACTTCATCTCCGATTAAGTAAGAGTCACGAGATCTGTGCAAAGATTAAAGCTTAGATGTTTATATCGTTTTATTTTTTGAAATCCGTGCTATTTATTTTTTAAATCAAATAACCTCAATGGTATACTTGATCCGACCAATATTGCTTCATTGAATTTGCAATATTTCTCGTATTTACAATTCATTAAATTGCTTAAAAAACACACTCACCCTATTATTGATCCGTTCGCAATCGGGTCTAGATTTGCACACCTGAGCGCTGATCAAAAAGATACACATAAATAATGAAACATTGTACCGATGAATTATAGGGTTCTTTGTCTAAATGCATATTTGCCAATTATAATTATTGCTCTCTTTTTTTTTCTTTTTTTTTTAATCTTGGTAAAGTGTTAGAAACAGATGAAATGGTTTTTAACTGATGCCTGGGATCGGTTGATAAGGTGTAATTAAAACAGATAATCCATCGGCAATACTACGGCAATTAAATGTATACCTTCATACTCATCTCCTCATAAACATCTAATTCTAATAACCACTGTTGAACTCACTAAAACCCAATAAACATACGTTGACATTCAGGTTGCGAATCAGTCCATTGGCCAGAAGATTGACAGACAAGATCTATGGCACCAACCAAAGTGAATCCTTCGTCACATCTGAAGGTCACGACGCTACCTACGATCAGAGGCTGTGTGAACTTCGCCTCTCCATTCGATGGCGTCCCAGGAAAAACGCACACAGCTCCTGAGTGAAAAATATAAGATTAAGCAATGCAAATTAAAGCGAGATGTTGATTACTTGATTGCTCCCTCATTCTGAGTTGTGCTATTGTTATCGTGGATTTGATGCTGCATACAGTTTTAAAAGATGTAATAATTATAATGGGTATGCTTTATGGATTTATAAAACTCTTTTAGACGAGGTTCAGAAACAGAACTTCAATCCACTGACCTGGTTGTTTGGGCCACGGAATCCCACTCGACACATTTCCATTAAACAGCAACGCGGCCACGATGGTCACGAATATGCGGGTCATTTTGGGCACTAAGACAAATCGAAAGAAGAATAATTATTAGCCCCAGTTGACGTAGTGACTCCAGGGCTACGTCATTTATGCACTAGTTGGATGGTAAGCTCCAAGCTCGTAATAATGAAGACTCAACCAATCACTTCATATTGGCTTTAATATACCTTCGATAAAATAGTCCAAAGTACTCAAAATGAAAAAAGGTTCCAAGTAAGTGGTCTTTGTAGAAGCACGTGAGAGAGAGATGTGTGGTGTGTCGTGAGAAGGCGTAGAGGAATCAGTGTTCATGGAAAATATCCGTGTCTTATATGCTAGAAGCATGGATGTGGGGCAGCCTGTGTTTCTAATAGATAATGCAGAGAATCGGTGCCTTCCAAATAGTTGCTATCTGACAATGATGGATGCGCTTGCTCTCCGGTTCTT
>KB310177.1:8715-25217 GCA_000328365.1 Capitella teleta
TATATGTTTGCTTGTGTTATCAGAAGAGCTAGTACCATCAGAAACCAGCATTTTATAGCTTGCTTATAGACCAACCGGCAGTATGTAACCCACTGCAGAAGTTGAACAATCATATCATTTGTAATGTGGAGATATAGCAATATCCCTTATTAGGTCTCTTTGCTGTCTGAGCCGCAGAAAGGTCATTTATGGGAGATTGGTATATTCTCAGAAGCATCAAAGAGGTCAATTTATAGATACTGCTAGCTCTCCTAACTTGGTCTAAATGGGCCATTTGCTTCATGTCAGTGAACAAGTTCATGAAACAAAATTTGACAAATGAATGGAGGCTTTTCAATAACTGGAAACATAACTTGTGTTATTCAACTTTATTCTTAAATGGAGAAATACGGGGGAGATTGATGATAGCATAGTTTAATTTTAAAATATCTGTGATGACTTTTTCCGAGTTTTGTAAATTTCACCATGAAGTGACAAAGAAGCCAAGACTACGATAGGGGTGCAAAGAGGTGTCTCCCTAGGCGTAAGTAGCAAAGAGGACTGTCCTCTTTGCTACCCCTAGCATATGGCCTCTGTGCTACCCCTGGGAGGCAGAGAGGCCTTCCTAAGGCAGCATAGAGGCCGTTCGCCCCGGCTCTCTCTCTCTCTCTCTCTCTCTCTCTCTCTCTCAACATCTGTTATTTGCATGATTGTATTTCTAGATTAGGCATGCATCGTATGTTCAATAAAATAGTTTATAATAAAGATGTGCACCGAAATACAGCAAAAGTGCGAAATTAGCAAATGAAAATTGTTGTGACCAACTTTGCAACATTTAGACGTATTTTGATAATATTACACGAAATAGAGTTAAACGTTGCTATGAACGATTGAGTTTTACTTTATTGCTTGCTTACTATTAGCCTAATGGGGAATGTATTGTTGTATTTTTCCTGCTTCAAATATGCAAGTGTAGCTTCATCTAAATCACCGACCTGTGCATTTAGACGGATCGCCATCAACCACGTATCTGTTCTCGTCACAAAAACATTCGAAGGCACCAATTGTATTGTTGCAACGATCCTCACAACCATCGATATTCAGTTGACATTCGTCAATGTCTGATAAATAATAAACGAATAATTATTTCGAATGATTTGCAGTTACTAGCGACCCTTACCTATGCACCGATCACCCGCCGGTGCTACTTCATACCCGGATCCACACAAGAATTCTGAAATATATAAGTGTTGAGTTATTGGTCTCAGTTTATAGATTCAAGAGAAATGTGGAGTCAACCGATCTCACCGTAGCACGTTCTGGAATCGGTTTGATTCAGTCGATGATCATACGGACATGAGCAGTAATATCCTCCCTTCTCCTCTACGCAAATGTGACTGCAACCTCCATTAAACACCTCGCATTCATGGATATCTGCAAATAGAAAGTTAAGCATCAATTTTCGAAATATTCAGAATATTTGCATCCACGGTTTTCGGGGTACTAGTTATGAGACAACTGTTCGATTTGTAAGGAAACCTAATTATGTTTTTAATTTTTTATACTCGAGAGTATATCGGTCAACTCGGTGCTTGCCGACAGCGCTGACATCATTATTGAAAGCGCATTTGCAGCGTTAGCATTATGACATAGATACATACTTTCCTGAGGGAAATATATGAGGGAAAATCTGAGGGAAACAAACACCAGCTATGGATAGTTTAACATTTCATGCTGCTATTCCTGTCATTCCTAATCTAAGTTTGTCGACATTGATGCCGATTTATCTCAGTCAAAAAAGCGCACCCAAGTGATCCAACATTCGCGATATTATGATTATTTTCCCAGTATGCGCCGGACCATGGATGAGCATCATATGTATACTCAAATAAGGAATTGCTCTCAGCAAGCTGCTGCCCTTAGTGACCTGTTGCATACTTTATTAATGCATGCTAAGTATGATCGCTGAGTAGGCCTTAAAGTGCATAAAAACAGGAATGTATCGTACATTGAAAATTGACTGACGGGAAAGTGGAAGTGTTGGCAATAAATGTATTATTTTGTCAAGCTGTCGTTATTCTGATACGTAGCATATCGCTTAATGTAACGACAATGACTAGGAATAACAACAATGACTAGGATAAAAAGCATAAAACAAATTCGAAGTAACATACTCATTAACATCAACGTTTTTCGCGGAAAATTACGATGCTGCACAGGAAACGGCGAGCGGCAGAAAAAGCGCATGTCTATTTAAAAAAAAAAACATTAATTTTATGCCTGACATGAGCCCAACATATTTTTATTTTATTTTGGCACATTGATTAGCAGATGTTCATAAAGTAACTTTGCTATCATCTTTAACTCGTGTGATAGTTAAAACCCACCTTCGCAGTGCACTTGGTCTTCGGATAATTGGTAGCCGTCAGCACAGGTGCAAACAAACGAACCAATTGTGTCCTCGCAACCGCTCTCACAAACACCGGCATTGCTACATTCGTCAACATCTGGGAAAATTTGGATGGCGTAAGTTTGATATGAGGCATAGAATTATGCTGTATTATATTATATTCTAATCAAGTGTATTATTCATTCGTCTTCTATATAAAGCGGAGGGAAATTTAATGTAAGATACAATAAGAACAGAATGGTATGGCAATATGAGGATCTCATTCTGATGTATGGTTTATACGAAATACCAAAGACGCACTTTCACAGCTGAACCCATCTTCACTCAGCACGAAGCCATCTGGGCACTTGAAGGGTGTCATTGTAGGAATTGTAGCCGGAGTCACAGTTGCAGCAGTGGTTGTAGTGACTGGTGCTGCCGTGACTGCAGCAGACTCTGAGGATAAATTAATGAAATTAACGACAGTAATGACAATAATATGTACATATTTATTTTGCATTATTTAAATAGTTTCAATCGGTGGACAATATACTTTTTTATATTATGTCCATTACTTACCGTTGTTTTTTGAACTGACGATGGCCGCAAGAGCAACGGCTGCAGCAACGATTCCCAGAATCAACAGAGCGATGAAGACAAGGAACAAGCAATTGCGTCTGCTGCTTCCAGCTTCATCAGCTTGTCTCTGCATTGGTTCATCTCTGCATTGGTAATTGTACCGATTAATATAGTGTCAATTAAAGAAAATAACTATTGGAAATCTTAACTGGGTATAAACCGTATTGGGGCGAGTACACTTCACGCTTAGAGTTTTCTGATGTAACTGGCCTCAGCAATACCGGGTGAAAACAATGAGAATGTGAAGTGATATTTACAATATACATATTTTATCCACGCCATAAGGGACACAAATCAATACCAATTAGTTGCATCGAACTTCGGGCGTCTCCAATTCGGATTTCTGGTTATCAACGCGCATTCAGTTATATTGTCTACTACATAATTATTATAGAAAATCTCAATTCAATTCATGAGTAACAGTATAACATATTTCTAACTAGTTGCGAATGAAAATACATACCTGGGGTACTTTGGGTAAGACAGGTAGAATGGCGAATTTCGCTCCATTGTGGGATGTATGTTGCTTGGTTGAAAGCAAACTGAAGCCCACACTGCAACTGAGCTGCATTATAAGGTTTGAGAATTGGGTGGAGTACGCTAGCGAATGAAAACAAACAACATGATTAACGGTATGCACTGCATTCATTATGTCTTGAAACTATTAAAAATATTAAATCAGATCCAAAATAATTAAATAGCATTCATTTCAGGTACACCATGCATCTTTTTATTGTGATTTATAGTCAGGTACGATGGATGATTTATATTTTACAGCATTCTAAAGCGAACATTACCATAAAATGGTTCTGCAAGACGACTTATGGCATGCCACTAAGTAGACCATGACACTTGCTTCTCGTGGTTTAAATAAAGTAGTCTGTCATAAACTTCGCTGATTTATTGTTAGCAGTGAGTGATGCGTCTCGAAGCTAGTTGAATACATTCACCATTACGAAAAACAAACAGAAGTCATTCCTGTTGCTGAGTTGTATTGAAAATTTATTTGCTATTTATTTGCCGAAAAGATGGAACAAAAAATGACTGTAAACAGGTTAAGTATGCAAAAGTGTGGTTAATCTACACGTGAAAAAGAAGGAGAAAAAGATCCAATTAAGGTGTGTTTGGTTCTGCGGATATCTCGTGAGTGACAATCGCTCTGCGTGCGTTCGTGGTCGAACGCACGGTGATTGGCTCATTTAATATAATAAATATTCATGGTTATAATTATGTTATGGAAGGTATTCGCCAGTCGAGTCAAATTATTATCCTTGCGAAAATATATATATATATTTTTATTCACGCACAACATGTCATAATGTGGCGTACCAATGAAAAAAAAAAAAAAAAAAAAAAAAAAAAACAAGGAACAGGAGAAAAAGGGAAAAGAAAAAAAAAAAAAGGAAAAAAAAAGGAAAAAGATAACCAAGTAACCAGGGAAATAAAAACATTAGACATACATCCTACGTACTACACAGAAAATGTGCAAGAGTCTGGCTCTCCTCATGTGTGAAACCCACAGGTGGACTAAATAACAGCTCATTTATGGCAAGTGCTGTGCATAACAAATCATCTGATGGAGACTGCATTGGATACCCTGACAATGCCTGATTAGAGCTGCTTATTGATGCCGAATCGCCTAAGCAGACCTTGCTCAGCATGCCTATGTCATTGTCCATTTGCCCCATTCTCTGAAGCATTCGGGAAACGCGAAGCGATAGGCGCTCATCGAACGAGCGGCATGATGCGAGAAGCGGCAGAAGCGCGCGGTGAGTCGTCGGAGGCAATCGCATGATGCGTCTTAAGCATCGACCGGTTGAACGCTGTCCTCATCTTCTCAATCGCTTGCCATGCGCCATGCTTGGCATCCATACAGGTGACAGCATTGGGAATCAAATATTTTCAAAAGAACGGGAATGGGCATTGCCCGCAGGTTCCCCATCATCGAGTTTACACGGCCAAACAGATCGCTTTTTTTGCTCGTCACCTCATCTTCCTCGCTGAGGTTCTCAGTCAGGGTGCTGCCTAGGTATTTCACTGATCTTGACCATTTAAGGACCAAGCCTCCCAATTCGACTTCTGGCTTTGGTCTTCCTCTCGCTTGAGAGAAGCGGATGCATACCGATTTGGTTGCATTGAACCGAACGCCGCGTAAACTGCAAAAATCGTTGCAGATGTTGATCATCCTCTTCAGGCCACTTGCACTTGCGGTTAGCAAGGTTATGTCGTCAGCATAAACGAGGACACCGAATTAGGTGTGGCCCATCCACCATCCATCATCAGCTTTCCGTAGCCTTTTTATCAAGTCGTCAATGTAGACGCAGAACAGCACCGGCGAGGCTATGCTGCCCTGTTGTATTCCATTCTGGGAGAAGAAATAGGGCAAGAAACTGTTTTCCCATGCCGTCCGCGCCTTTTGCTGTGTGTAGAGATGAAGAAGCATTCGCAAGTCTGGCCATTTCACCCCGCGTGATATGAGGGTTTTGAAAAGAACATCGAAGCGGATCCTGTCAAAAGCCTTTGAGGCATCCAGTAAGCAAGCATAAACGTTAGAGCCTTTGTTCATGTAGTGTTGAAACACTTCTTTCAGTGACAAGGTACACATTGAAGTGCTAAACCCTTTCTTGAAAGCAAACTGCAAGTCTGATGTCCTGAGGTGCATGCTTTTCCTCTGCAGGAAAACTAAGTAAAAAATGGTCATAAAGTGTTTAAATCAAGTCAAAAAAATGGTCATAAAGTGAGGCATTTTGTTTAGTCTGTACATTGCGTGGTGTTCATTACACTATTTAGAACATTTTTTAGTTGAACTGACTGTAAAATGACAAAGGTACAATCAAGAGTGGTTAAAAATGGTGGCCTTATTACACCGAACAAAATAACAAAGTTATAGCTATACGCTTTACGAAGCGTTGCGCATTGATTGGAACGGGCATACTGTGCACGTCAAATCTCTCGATCTTTGCATCATAGGTGAAGGAAACAGGCTTAGGCAGGAATGGAATTTATTTATTTATACGCGATAATATCACCGGAATAAACAAGATTATGTATTAAGATTTTACATGAAGGGCTGTGAGGAGGGGATTATCTAATTCCGATATTCTACACATAATATTTGTATCCGTTACCCAAAGTTACAATATTATGCAAATAATAGTATCCCCTCGAAATATACATGTTGGCCGAGATCTACGCAGTATAACCTACTTCTCTGAGCAGTTCTTTGTTGGCATTGTGCGCAGTATCTCATTTCTAAATCCAGAGTTGGATCTTCACAAATCTGCGTACATTGGTTCAGTCTTGGAGAGATGCATCACAGAGATGCATGTATCTTTAAATGTTTTTGCAACTCAATTTGGGAGCATCTTCATCGAATTTATTTACAAAATGTATCCTAGTCGTTGCTTTTGGCAGATAATTCACCTAAACAAGCGCAAAGAAGTCCATAAAATTGTTCTTTCTATCTTGTTATTGTTATTGTTTTTCTTTTCGGAAACCAACAGAGGACGAGGGCTGACTCAATTGGTTGCGCTAACGAATGAAATAAAAGAATGATTATAACGACATACATCACATTCAAGTTTTCGTGCAGCAAGTTCAAAAACGATTGAATCAGATTGGACGCATTGATTACAACAAATATTACATTTTATTTACGTATGTTTCCTTTCATTATTATTTATACTCAGTACCGTGAATGATATTATTATATAGCAATAGCCAGAAACCTGACATTAAGGTGCTTCTTATAACAAGGTTTACAACAAACAAGAGGATCGTGGTATTAGAGTATAAGTAGACGATATTCTCGTAATATGCAAATACAAGTAAAGCCATGGCGTAGTGACTCCAATTCTACATCATTTACAACCCGTTTGACAGAGAGACAGATAAAACACCTCCATGGTCACCACCATTTATGAACTTGAAACGGGTTAACAGAGAGAGCCTGTGATGTCCTGTAATCACACAATGCATTCAGTCAACGTTCATCAAAATTACAGAGCTCTTGTGTGCATATATCTATGGCTTTACTTGTATTAGCAAAATACGGTAATATCGTCTTTGGCGTTCAAGCGTTGGGCGTGATAAGACGGCCAACGCCATCTTTGGCGGTGAATGTGTTTACCCACCTTACCTTAATTTTTGCTTAAAACACCCTTTTATCCCTGTTTAACATTGATGTTTCTTTAAATTGATTGAGTCGATCTACCAATTTAATTTGTTATTTTTGTTATTTATTGTTTGAACAATAATTAAGACGTAATGGCGATATTTCATAATGCCGTAACATCCATTAACAAGACATTCTTAGAAGCCATATTTCGTTCATAGTCTCTGAAATTCTCTTGGCTTGGCCAAATTCTCATGCCAAATATGACTTACAGGCCATTGTATGCACACAACTAGCGAATTTAGGGCCCTTCCCTATAAAGGGCGTTCACATATTATGTGCGGGCGTGCGTTTCCCGCCCGCACGCCGCATTTTCCATCTCACTATTTTATGTTTGCGCGTTCACAAATGCGGCTGCGTTTCTGCGGGCGTTTCTCGCACGCAATCAGATGGGTCGGTTTGGAAAACAGAATGCGGGCGGCGTGATCTGCGCATGCGCGACTGCATTCGACGATTGGAATTCAAACAGGAAACATCCGGCTAAGGAAGAGCGATCACGGAAAATGATCCAGTGGAGGCGATTATTGAACTTGTACGATAGTACAAGATGGGGGAAAAAATATACTGGACTAACAGATTTTATAACATGGAGTCAAACTGCCTTTGGAGTGATGGTAGGTGCAATTCTAATTTCCTACTCATTGTGAATTTTAATGAATGGATGTTTTGTAAACAACACATTTGAGTTATATTATGTACACAATAACAATTGTCAAATGGACTGTCGTTTAAATGTCCCTTTGTCTTAGTCAAAATATCTGAGAAGTCGCTGATATAATACATTGTAGTACACATTCTTTCCCAGGCTTTCGTAAAAGTCGCTTTCGTTTTCCATATTTATAGATCGTCTGCAGTTTCGCGCCTAAATTTCGATATTTCTTTTTCACTCTGTACTCCTCGCTTTAAATACCACGCTTCTAGCGAAGAATAGGCAACAATAATTAATATTTTATGATTGCCGAAGATCGCAGCCAGTAATCATAACGTTAAACACAATCATAACGTTATATCTAGTCAACAACGATGTTTATATTGCATTGTAATTCCTCTTATCTTTCTTTTCAGCCTTGAAACACATCGTGGTGCAGAGGAACCTGCTCTGGATAAGAGCCAGCGCAGGCATTCCGGAGTAAGCGGCCCAGGTCATCGTGTGCCGTACCAAGCCAGCTCGAGGCCCACAGGGAGTCAAGAGGGCAGTTGATGGCTACTGGTGACGATCCGAAAGACCATTTCTTCTGAGCATGCGCCGGACAAATGCAGAGAATGCAACCTGAGCAAAACAGCCTTCTTCAACTACGGATTATGGAGCCCTTCCATAAGACAGAGGCGGCTCCATTTCAAGTCCGAACTCCGGATAGTGGAGTCTGTTAGCTCGGAAAATGTGGCGAACCCTGCAAAAAGATGATGAAGCTACCAAAATTTCAGAAAAACTACTAATATGTATTATGATTAAATTTTTTTTCGTTGTGTGTTAAACGAGATCGATTATAATGATTTATCGATCATTTACTGGCGATATTTACCGAAGCGTATAATTTCGAGATTATTGTGACGTCATTGAACGTTTCGACCAATCATAAAGCCCCATTCGCCACGTGCGTGTAAACATGTTTCGATATCTAACATTCGTCTGTCATCCACGTTATTTGGCCGTCTATTTGCATGAATATGGTAAGTTAGACATCCCTTCAATTTTATTTGGTTTAAAATGAAATATGTGATTGATTGAACACGCTTTTAAATCAGTTGAATCATTAAGAAAAACCCCAAATACGGGTACATGTATTAACTCAATTATGAGTGACAGTCATGTGCTGTATGACTACAACACTCGAATATCAATCATTATGATTATCGGTATTACTGGATATGTCATTACTATTATTCAGCATGCAGCGTCTGCTCTCTGCTGTACATTCAGATAAATATTCAACAAATAAAAAGCAAAACCCATACCAATTAAAGAACAAAATAACCGAGAAATGAACGTAGTAATTATTTTTATTCAGAGTCCAATCATAATTAACAGTTTCTTATGGAATGACACTATCAAATAACACACAAAGTGAATAGCAAATTATCAAAATGAAATCCTGTTTAATATAACTGATGAAAATAATTAAGTAATTCACTGAAATAAAATGTTGACAGCATATATATTTTACCCTAAAGTAAGTATTGTTTAGTTTTGTTTTTTTTCTGGGCTGCAACGCAGCACAACGGGAAGCAAACCTCAAGGAAATATTGCATGTGTAACCTATTATGTGGGCATTATAAAATGAAAACATTAAACAAAAGATTGGTGTTTTAAATCATTGACCATTCATTGATGAATAAAAGTAAAATTAAAAGAAATGATGATCAAAGGTACATGTAGTCATAGTTAAGAGTGCATCATAAATCGTAAAAGCAGATCTTTTTCTCAAGTAGTAACATAAAAGCATGTATTTGCTGGTATATTCCATGGCAAAGTGCTCATGAATATCAAGATTTCAGGATATCTGCAAACGCAAAAAAAATATTGCTTCGACTTAATTAGCGCACGCTGCATTCAAAAGATATTTCCACCATGCACTTAGGTCTAGAGCAGATGACTTGGGTCTTCATGTCATTGAGTTTGCAGCATTCCTGAAACAACTTCTGGTGTTGATTATGTATCATCAGCTTGAATGATACCAGTTGCTGTCCTGGAAGTGCGTGCACTTATTCAGAGGAGCGATGCTTGGGCTGAAGCCTCAGCTCCAGGGTCATCAAGTCACACTGAAATAAAGTAGCGATACCTCATATGAATTTATTTAGATCATGGCTAACAACATGTATTTTTTAATGGAATTAGAAATAATGTAACATTTCTCTTTTCAATTTTCAAAATTAATTAATTCAAAATAAATGACATCAATAATTAAATGATTTATAACTATTTCAAGTCAAACATTTTCTTTCCAGAGCAAACAGTTTACTAGGGGCCTGATCGTTACTTACTTGGTTCTTGTGTGGAGTGTCTGTCTCAGCATCAAGCCAGGGACGTCAGGTGTCTGCATACATTGACAGCGCATTCCGTGTCTCAATTACTCAACTGAATTGAAGTGTCTCCAGGTGTCACATCTGGCATGGGGTTTCTGGAATTGATTGAAGAAATCAAATCATTATATTCAAATTGTAAAAGAATTACTCTGTGGTTGATGTTATACGAGCATGATTTCTCGTGTTTCCTTCAAAATACTTATTCAAAAATCTATTTTCATGGATACTCCGTGGAAAACTGGAGACATATTGGAGAAACAGAAGCCCGGGGTTCACGCAATTAGCCTTATGCTTGTAGAAGCCTGCGACAAGTTTTATTTTAGGATCGTATGTAGTTCGTTATGCTCAAAGTTGTGCCAATTTAAACATCTTATAAACTGATAGAGGGCTGCATAGGTGCTTCATGGAACCAGAGCATACTGGTAAGACATCCTGTGGAACCCCTTCAATTGCTGCACTACACCATTCAGTGATTGCCATCTGACAAATAGCCAGCAACCGCTTGTGTGGAAAGGTTAACTCAACTGAATTATATGCTTACCAGTCCGTCAAATCTTTTTGCATTCCTACAGAGGGTCATCACTAGGCCCAAAGCCTCTAGGTCATAGTTTTTCTCAGTAAAAAATCATAACGTCCAATCAGGACCTTTCAATGGCATTATGACTTTGCTTCCTTCTCTATATAATGTGAACTGATGATGAATTATAAATGCTGATTGTTCATATCTATGCATTAGTTATGCATTACTTACTACGAGTATGGCCCTCATAGTTACTTGTAACACGTGAAGAAAGTAAAACATTGTGTTGTTACTGTAACAACTGTTGTATAATAATTATCATGTGCTTGATGTTTTACTTAATGGCAAAATGCTGCTTTTATAGTGTTAAGACCTTTAAGTATAACATCAATCTTCAAAAATACTTGTCAAACTTCAAATTAAAAAAGTAGTTATTAATAAACTGCAACTTCCAACATTACATTCAACATTGTCGTTAGTTTGTTATTTTAGATGCCACTGAGTGACTGACTGAATGATTCAGGCTTGAACGGGAATATATAATTCGCTGGACCGTTATATATACCGTATATTTCGATTGTCAATTCAATTAAAGAGTCTGTGATTGTCACCGAGACTGAATAACAGTGAGCATGAGACATTTCACTGAAGTTCAACTTTATTCAACAGTGTTTACGTTCTCGTCAGCTGAGTCAGCCCACATGCATGAGTTGGAATTACACAGGTTTAGCTGTTTACAGTGAATGATATCTCCCAAAATCCTATCACAAGTGTCGGGGAATGATTTGTGGATACCTTTGAATCAAGCATGGTGCTATTATACTCACCATATTAACTGAAAGCTGCGGAATAACATTTCACAACAACTTGAACAAGTCGGGTAGGCCATTTTCAATTGAAACGGACTGTCGAGAAAGGTGCTTCGTGATTGGTCGAAAATGGACGGGATTCGCTGATAATGGCGTTGACGTCATGATGACGTTATGATAATCTCTAAAAATGAACGCGCCATGAACTTATTGAAATCCACCTCGTTGATGACTCTAATACACGAAATAATTAATCATAATAGTTAATATTATATATTTTAAAGGTTTGGTAGCTTCATCATAAAATGCAGGATCATTCAGCTTACAGACTCCACTAGGATGCCCATGCTTCAGTAACTCACTCACCTTCTCTCCGAACTTCTCATGTTTTCCAGACCCCAGTAATCGAGGGAGATAGTGTCATAGCCCTGGCAGTGCAGGCGCGGAAATTAACTATAGTACTTATTGAATGTTGATGTTCGTTTCATATCATTTATTGAGCTCATTAAATCCATTTGATAATTACATGTACGTCTATTCAAAGTGTCAAATTGATTGTCTAGTTTTTAATAAATATGTGTTTTTCTTGAATATACCGTTTTCTCAATTATATATAGAGGGTCAAATCGTGCGTTGATGCATAATATGCATCTGTCTTATGCATTACCCAGTACATACCACATATTATGTGGTATGTACTGGGTAATATGTTACTGAAAACTAACCTAATTTCGTAACTTATTAATGAGCAATAATTATCTCTATTATGTATAGTGTGAAACCATCTATACAAAATAATGTGTAGTATTAAAAAAGATAATCTAATTTAATATGTATGGATTGATAAGCAATTAAGCAAGTACAGGAATGGGAGACATGGATACCTAATAGATTATATGAAAGTATACACGTATCTCAGTGTACAAACGCCGCATTTTTTAATTAATTAATTTTTTATTTATTTTTCTTTCCAGTGACGATCGCCAGTGTTGCCTGCGCAGAAACTACAAATCAAATGAGAAATATGGCCCGCACGCACGGACCGCCGCACATATGTGAACGCAACGCATTTGCGGGCCGTCCGGCACGTGCGGGCGTTTCCCGCCCGCACGTGCCGGACGCCCGCACGTGCCGGACGCACATAATATTTATGTGAACTTAAAGGGCCGTGATCCATCATGCATCGTGATGCATCGTGATGCATCGTGTATCGCTCCACTCTCAGAGAAAAGAGTGCAGTTTGCAGAACGCGCTGCGCCCACAGACAATCCCAGAGAACATGATCTCGAACGAAGCTGGACAACTGTGGTGAAAACCTCCAGAAGAAGATCGCTGCAGGTGAAACAGAGGCTGCGTGCTGCAGCAAAACTCCTCCCATCAGTTGTTGGAATTGGGGAGACGGATACTGAGATCAAGAGTTGCAAGCCGCTAAAGCAATTATTTGTGTATGGCGCTGACAGCGTCTGTGATGCTGATGCTCTCAAAGGCTTTATGGACAAGCAGGGCGTTCGACCGAAACAAGTACATCGCGTTTCAAAAGCAACATGGCTGCGTGCATCATTTCGAGTCACAGTTGAGGAAGAGGACCTCGAAAAAGTACGGCAAGCCAAATTCTGGCCCAGCGGTGTCATGTGCCGGGAATGGTTGAATTCTGTGCCGAAGAAACCTCCACAAGATAATTCTAATTTTGAAGATGTATTTGCGGAATCATTCGCTCATGACGACGCTGACGCCGAAGAAAACGAACACATAAACGACGATGGGAACGACACTTAACCTAGGCTCATGGAATTCACGAGGTCATGGACCCGATAGACTCCTATATTTTGAACACTTGTTACAAAAGTGTAATATTCTCCTTATACAAGAACATTGGCTATTTGACTCTGAATTGAGCAAACTGGCATATAACTCGTCGACTGAAATAACTGTGATGGGATCATCTGGAATGGATCCCGAAAAGCTGCTCGTCGGACGACCCTATGGAGGGTGCGCGTTGCTTTATAAAACTTGTTTAAGATGCTCGATTACCCCAATTCCCGTTGTTTCACGAAGGATTTTTGCATGTATTATCGATATGGTGGGATTTCCAAAGTTTATTCTGATAAATGCCTACATGCCTTGTGACTCGCATAATATTGTATTGAATGATGAGTATAAGGAAATACTTAATGATGTTGAATCTGTTATCGTTTTGCATCATGAAATTGACCATGTGATAATAGGCGGAGACTTAAACACAGATATATCCAGGGTGAGGTCAGTGCATTCAGCCAGGCTTAAAGAATTTTGCACTCGATTGAGTTTACGGTTTTGTTTATCTTCTCCAAAGAACACTGTTGGTTTCACTTACAATAACGAGGCCACTGGGGCGCAATCTGTTCTTGACCACTTTATCGTGTCAGAAAATCTATTTGGGTCTATTGAATCCTATTCGTGCTTACATGAAGGTGACAACTTGTCTGATCACTTACCTGTCTGTTTAAATCTCGATGTCAAAGCTAGTTTTGCGCCACAGTCCAATGCATATGCACTGAATCGCCCTTCGTGGCAGAGAGCTACCGTCCAAGATAAAGCTGCATATCAGCTGCGCCTAAAGGAACTACTAAGGGAGGTGGATATTCCTTTTGATGTGTTTAGTTGCAGACCCTTTGAGTGTGTATGTGAGGATCACGGGCGTATGATTGAGCAGTACTACTCAGATGTTATGTCAGCAATGATAACGGCATCCAAAGAATGTATTCCCTCTCGAAGTAAAAAGAAAGCAGCTGGGTGGTCTACGTATGTTAGTCATCATCAAGAGGAATCTATATTTTGGCACAAGATATGGCTTTCGAGCGGGAGGCCCAGAACAGGGTGGGTCCAGGACATTCAAAAAAAGACGAGAGCCCAAAACAACGTATTTCAAGGTGGGTTCTGCGGAATCAAGGAAAGCTCTCTGCAGATCGCATGGCGCAGGCATTGAGCGAGAACAATTCCCGGGATCTATGGCGAGAAGTAAAGAAGCTAAAGGGAGGTTCTTATGCCCAACCTAGAGTTGTTGACGAGGTAGAAGGGGCCAAGGATGTATGTGAACTGTTTAGACAGAAATATGAAGATCTGTACAGTAGTGTGTCATTTAATGAACATGAAATGAATGCTTTGTTGAATGATGTATCGTGTAATGTGGATGTGTATTGTAAAACTGGAAAATGTGAAAATCACCATGTGATGCATGTTAATGATGTACAGTATGCTGTGAATAAGTTGAAGCCCGGTAAATCCGATGCTAATGTGGATTTATCGTCTGATAATTTTATTTATGCATGCGATGATCTGTTTGTTCATATCTCTCTTTTGCTGAATATGATTTACTCTCGTTTTGGTGCTCCCGGTGAAATGATTATGTCTATTTTGGTTCCAATACCTAAAAACCGGAAAAAAAATCACTCAATAGCAGTAACAATTATAGGTCTATTGCAATCAGCAGCATAATGGGAAAAATTCTTGACCACATTGTTCTTTTAAAGCACGCTGATGTTTTGCAAACATCAGATTTGCAGTTTGGTTTCAAAGCACACCACTCAACAACACAATGCACTTTTGTTCTTAATGAAGTTGTGGATTATTATGTAAATCATCAAAGCCCTGTATTTGTTACTTTGTTGGATGCGTCACGTGCTTTTGACAGAGTCCATTTTGTCAAGTTGTTTACACTTTTGTTGAAGAGAGGAATGTGTCCCTCGTTAATTAAGTTTTTGATAGCAATGTATGTAGGACAATCCTTGCTTGTCAAATGGCAAGGAGAGGTCTCGAAACCATTTGATTGTAAAAATGGGATTAAACAGGCGGTGTACTATCACCTGTGCTTTTTTGTATATATATAGATGAATTGATTTCTCGTTTGTCTAAATTAAATGTTGGATGTTTTTTAGGTCATAAGTTCGCTGGTGTAATGACATATGCTGACGACGTTACTTTAATGGCACCTACATATGAAGCCACTATGCAAATGCTAAAAGTCTGTGAAGAATGTGCAAGTGATTTTGATGTTCTTTTTAATAGTTCAAAAAGCCAGGTGGTATTATTTAATAGTAAACATACAAAGAAAATGTTGAAACCTATTGTGAAATTAAATGGCGATGATATTGAATACACACAGAAAGCAATTCACTTCGGAACAGTTATTGGATCGGGAGCTGATCAAGCTAACATCAAAAAAGCTATCAGCGATTTACATGTCTCAACAAATATGTTAGCCAGTACCTTTAGTCATTGCTCATCAGATGTTTTATGTTCTTTGTTTAAAACAAATTGTACTAGTTTTTATGGCTCTCCGTTATGGAATCTTGATCAAACTCATATTATACAATTACATATTTCATGGCGAAAATGCATCCGCAAACTGGTCGGCCTTCATCCTCGAACCAGATCTAAATATATCCCTAGTCTTGTTCGTTGTTCTGACTTACCTGTACAACTTTTGTCTCGCTTTGCCAACTTTTGGTACAAATGTTTTTTTAATGCAAATACCCTAGTGTCGATATGTGCTAAACTTTCCCTCACAAGTTCGTCCATTGCCGCATGTAATTTGAAGCTCCTGGCGGCGTATCTCAGCTGCGACGCATCCTCGCTATGCATGCTGGGTGCTCCACTGTCCAGCTTTGTTCAAGACCAGTGGAAGCGCTCAGTGAGCGATGGCGAGGCTGCGCTTGCTTCAGTCGTCGCTGAGCTGAGGGATGTCGTCAGGGGCCATTCGTCCTCCATCCTGAGCATCGCCGAGGCGAGGCGTCTTCTGCTTGAGGTGTGTCTGTCAGAAGTCTGACGTACTTTCCTCGAGCGGAAGATGTCTCCAATCGGCGATGAGGACCAACCTTTGCTTGTTTGTGTTTGTTTGTTTTCTTTGTTTGTTTGGTTTTTTTTTTTCTTTCTTTCTTCTTCTTCTTATAAATGTGCAAACTCATTTGCGAAAATAAATGATATATATAA
>KB310177.1:31413-56299 GCA_000328365.1 Capitella teleta
CGTAACCTAGCAATTGTTCTTGATTGAAAATTCACCTAAACAAGAAGTCCAGAAAATTCTCCTATTTATCTTGTTTATTTTTTTTTTTCGTTTGGGAAACCAACATAGGATTAGGTTTCACAATCGAGAACTGACTCAATTGCCAACGACGAAAATAAAACAATGATTAATGACGTACATGTATACATCACATTCATGTTTTCGTGCAGCAGCTTCAATAACGATTGAATCAGATTGGACGCATTGATTACAACGAATATTACATTTTATTTACGTAATTTTCCTTTTATTATTATTTATATACTCAGTACCGTGAATGATATTATCTTTATAGCAATAGCAAGAAACCTGACATTAAGGTGCTTCTTGTAACAAGGTCTATAACAAAAAAAGTATCATAGTATTAAAGTAAAGTGGAGTATGGCATAAATAATTTTGTTTTTAGGATTGTTGGAAATCCTTTTCTATGTTTATTAAAAAGCCAAGCAATTGCATATGAGAGCACTAAATTAATATCCCTTTCGTGGTAATAATTATGGTGTATCGCATGTCGTGTATCTCTTATGTCGAGATTCATCCTTCAACATCATGTGTTGGCTTTGGTCGCACGAGTAGACGAGACGACCCAGGTAACTGCTTGATTTAGAATTATTAGTTGCTTAACATTTACCATCGCAGTCAGGAATCACGCCGTTCCGCTCCCCGTTCGCAGAACAGGTCAGAACAGTATCCCCTTCAGTCAGTACAAATCCATCAATACAGGTAAATTTTGTGAATTGTCCTCTGAGAGCGCCACCATCTTTGTATGCATTGGATATCTGTATATCTTCACAGCAGAGTTCCTTTTCTGTTAAGCATTGGCTCAAAGATCCAGTCCACTTGCCATCCTCACCGCAATCCAAGTGATCCGCAGTTTCGTTCATCATGACGAGATTTCGTTCACAGGTGAACGTCACTCTTTCTCCAAAGTATCGTTCACCTTTCCAAGTGGCGTTGGCAAGAGTTTGTGGATCACACGAAATACCTGACGATAAGTATTATAATACTGATCATTATGAAACAAAATCAAAGTTTACGATTATATTGAGGTACATCTCCAATCCATTGCCCAGCATCACCGCATCACAATGAAAATGTATTCAACTGATAACCAGGATGACATACAACATTCAGTGATTCCTTGGTTCTTATAACATTGGTCACTATTTTTCCGTTGGCGATTGAACCATTATAAGTACATAATATCAGCTAACATACAGGACTCTGTTCATTCCATAAATCATTGTTATTGAAGGTCCTTGTGACATCACCATTTATCACCAGGTCAGTTGAACCTTTCCGACAGACACCATTACGACACATACCCAGATAACAAACCATTTCATCCCGCCAACGTGGCTAGAAAAATCTAACCTGTATCAAACTGGCAGTTCTATCACGCCCCTGATGCCCAGGCTCATCATGCAAACACCTCAACACCTCTATCCGAAGTGTTTCAGGGACCACGATTTGACTCACCTCTCGACGATCTATCCTGGCATTTCGACACAAAACATTTTCTTTCAGACACAACTTATCCCGCATTCTCAATAGCATACACACTTCCTTAGACTCCTGACTCAGAAGCCTATTCGACAATCGTATTCCATTTAACAACACTTGTCACATCCTAGCCAAAACCCGATCTTCTTCCTGAGTCTTTCTTATATCAACCGTATAGGAACCACCGGATAAGATCCCAATACATCCGTACATCCGTGGATCTGCCACGCACAATGACAAAACGACAGCTTCCCCCTCCAACGGAGGAATCAAAACCTCCTTCACTTCTGCTCGTGAATGTAATCTGGATAAGCAATCAGCAGCTTCATTATTCTTGCCCAAACCATACGGATTTCCATAATCAAAGGCCGTTAATGATGCTAACCAACGATGCCCCGTTGCATCTAACTTAGCATTGGTTTGCACGTATGTCAGAGGGTAAGTATTTGTGTGCACCTCAAATAGTCGGCCACACAAATAGTCATGGAATTTATCAACGGCCCATTTTAATCCCAAAAATTCCAGCTTATGAGCGGGATACTTTGTCTCGGCTCCCTTCAACCCCCGACTTGCATACGAAATCACCCTTCTGATCCCTCCTGGCTCCTGACACAATATCGCTCCTAAACCAGAAAAACACGCATCCACGTGCAAAACAAATGGTAGAGTAAAGTCTGGGAAGGCTAAAGAGGGAGCAGAACACACCTTCTCTATCAAAGCGGAAAATGATTGATGCTCACTGTTTAGCTATTCTGGAGAAGTTTTCTATGAACTTCCGATTAAATCCGACAAATCTTAAGAATTTCTGTAATTCCTGTGCATTGGTGGGTGGCGACATTCCCCTGACCGCTGAAATCTGTTCCGGATCTACCTCCACTCATTTCTCAGACACCAGGTGTCCTGCATATCTAACCTTCTCCTTCAAGAATTGACATTTTAATGGCTTTAACTTCAACAGAACTTCACAGTTTTTGTTCATGAAAGTTTTCAAGTCCAACATTGAAGATTATATTTATGATGCATGCATTTTCATTATTTCTAGGTGGATTTTCCTTAGAATTGAAAATGAAGCGAATTGAGTGCCTTATCCTTGGAATGACTCATGAAGGATAGTACCTGGCTTTGGAGTTTTAACCTCCATTGGCTATCGCCAACCATTTCCTCGATATATATGTACTCATTTGATCCCGATTTTCTCATATGAAACGTCATGATTACATAAGTATGTTTTTTTAATAATGTCACCAAGACTCCAATTCAATTTTAGTAGAACTTCAAACTCGGGTAATATATCTATTTGGTGTGGTGAATATTTTTTTATAAAATGAATTAATGTCATTTAATAAATTGGTTTTATTTTCTTTTGTCAGATAAAGGCTGGATCAAGTATCAGGTATCAAGTATCACGTACATATCGCGTTGTACGTACTCACGCAGGTACTTCAGTGCACGTGTGAGGGGCAACGAATAGCTCAATCGGTTTACCCGGCTGACTGCAATCCTATGCCGAGGGTGGGGGTCGAGGTCCTGCGATCGAGACCTGACAAGGCCACGGGCGTTATGATTGTGAATTATAATGGTAATCCGTTATAATTGTAATTCTTCGGTGACTCTGCAGTGCTGCCCAATTGCGTAACAAGGTCGGGCGCTGTGTACTACTGTCTATGGTAATATGCAGAATAAAGAACCCGTGGGATTTATCGATAAGAGTAGGGAAAAACCCCGGTCCCGGGCCTTCTGTTATGGCGCCCGTATCATCCGATTGGTTTGGGTGGAGCCATAAAACCCCATCACGTCAGTGCACGTGTGATCATCATCATGTTAGTCGACCTAACACATGTGACACAAAATTATCATTGAGCACGATAGCTATTGCTTATGGAATGAATTCATAACCTCCACTATCACACATAAGCAGATTCAGACCCATTGTGCGGAGATCGTATCGAGTTTGCATGCTCTTATGAAGTTTAATCATATTTTTCTGACTGTGAAAGAAAAAAAAAGGCCGATCACTGACCAACTTCTGGATCATTCTGTTCGTGTGTTAGCAAATTGGTTATAAATAAATAAATGAAAGAGCAGTGTTTGTATATGAAATATACCTTTGTTTTGACCAAATTACAATAATAATATTTACGGCATGCATTAATTGCGGAGAGATGCTGACTTATATTCAAGTGAAATTTCAATGTTCTATGATAATTATTAACGCGTTCTATCTTTTCGAACCCTCGTATTTTTAATAATGAAACACTGTAATTAACTTCGGGTTTTGCATTTGTATAATTATGACGATATCCAATAAAGATAAACCTTTTATTTTTAGTAATAATTAAGGAAAAGCTGAAGGATACAGCTTCTTTTGAACCCCTCAAACTGGTGAAAAATGCGTAATCGATTGTCTCTTGATGTTGTGAACTTGTGATATATTTGTCAGTATAATTAGGATATTTAAACGTTATATTTCATTGTTTTGTTCTCAAACATTCGTTGATCGATATAGAGTTCCGTTCTGTTGTGTTATCGTATCTTCTGTTTGGTGGAAACCCCTAGCGGTCTTGATGAGATAACCTGAATGCAACAAATAATATGTTACAGTTTTTTTTTCTACTGGAATTGGTTATATTTCATTTAACTATAGAATAAAGTGTCAATGCAATATACCGAGGAGGATTAACATGAACAACACATGAACAGCACTCACACCAAGTTTTCCGGCGGGATCAGTCATAGCCACACTCTCTCATAAACTATTGTTCAAATAATGGTTAACAAAGATGGAATGTTTGTTCAATGAATTGATTGAAGCTTTTATTTCCCTTAGAAACTTCCCGAGTTACGTAGGTGATTGAGCAGCGTTAGAACAGGAATTTTAGAATATAGATTGCAGAATGTTCGCCTTGACACATTCCAAAGCATTGTTCGTCCTTAGTGGGAAACATGAATGTTTCAATGAAGTTAGACTAAGATAATATTATAGTAAATCAAATTATTTGTTATTAAATTTTGTAATTGTAAATCGTATTTAAACTGATGATCTTTTTATACATTGTACACTACATCAATCTTCATTTCACATTGCCCCAAGAACACAATCTTAACCTCAGCTTCATTCCCATAAAACTGAGGGCTGCTTCGGATGAATCCTTGCAGAGATTCACGAGTTGCGGATGTTAACCCAGTCGACATTAATCCTGGAAAACGACTCGCAAACTCCACAACTGCGGATAAAGGGTCCGGTCGGAAGCCAAACTGAACAGTCACTTCTTCTGTGTTTCTGTCATTGGCTGTATTTGTGGTCACTTGGTACCCTCTCTCGATGACGTCATCGATTTGTGTGCGCACACCTTCGATACAAGGGGCATCGGTGCTCTCGATTGTAACATGCTCTTTGGTTGTGTATGGATTCACTATAGGACAGAGCAGAAATAATTTACAGCTGATTGAAATGTTCATCTTGCACGCTATTTCATTTGTTTTCTTTGATATGTGAATATAATCTACAAAGTGTTCCGTATACTATACCTCTATGCCCAGTGGCAAAAATGTTCACTTCAACTGGATAGTGATCGCTGACAGCCTTCGTCTGTAATTCTCACATGTGAATACAGTAACTGAATGACTGAACTGGTTACTTACGAGGGATTCGTTTAGACCAAGAATCGTGTCGAATCTGTACACATTGGCACTCTGTGGTATGATGGCACGCGACATTGCTCTGCCTGTTGTGATGATTCTGCGGCCAAGAAAACAATTTCAGAAGAAGAAAACGAATAAGATAGTACAAAGAGGAGGAGCTGGTCAAAGACTTGAAAAAGCGTGCAGGGTGAAACAATGGAGAGTGGCACTACCTGTCATAAGCACAATCAGTGGATGAAGTTGTTGTGTCTGTTTCATCAGGAATCAGCCAATTGAACCTGCGGTCACCTCTGAGCGACACAGATGGCCATTCGGTTTTTGTCAAGTACCGACAATCAGCGTTGAAATCTCCCATGATAATTCCATCCTAAAATGTTGACAAAATAATGTTCCATTTATGTATCACAGTAATGGGCACAATTTGTCGGTGTGTATCTCTCATGTTCATAATTTTCACCCAATAATCACTGTCTTTAACAATCTTTCAATAAAATTGCTGCAACAAATGATCC
Organism: Capitella teleta; assembly: GCA_000328365.1. Classification (NCBI taxonomy): domain Eukaryota; kingdom Metazoa; phylum Annelida; class Polychaeta; family Capitellidae; genus Capitella; species Capitella teleta. The sequence goes on from KB310177.1 coordinate 37,110, forward strand.
AGAATAGCATAAGCCAAGATGGCATGAGCTGAGATGGTATAAGCCAATATAACTAATGTTAACCAAGAATGATACAACGGTCAAGTGACTTGACCAGCGTTGGTTTATCTATATAAGCGCCTTGCACAGCGCATTGTTTCTCCTTTTCGGTCTTGAGATAAGTAGTATTTTGAATAAACATTTTAATGTACAAGTATAACAACGTCTTGATTTCATTCGTAATAGCATCTACCATTGGAAGCTCTGGAATTTGAGATTACAACTATAGCTACCTGTGTGCCCCATAACAGGGAAGCAGCTTCAAAAACTTCCACCAGAGCATCAACTTCAGTCTCCGCCATATCAGGAGCAGTGTGGACCCCAACGAGAAAAAATTCATGCAATCCATCTGTGGAGGTAACTCTCAGCAAATTGTCTACATTTCAATGTTGATCTTTGGACCTGTTATGCCAGTGCTGAACTTGACGCAATATGGTGGACGTTCGAAAATGTCCAGTTCGTCTGGATATTGGTAGACGTCATCGACTGTCACTTTGTTATGTCTGTGTTTGTGATAGATGTAATTAGTTGATTATACATCTTTAAGCAAAAAAAATAATGTACAAGTTCAAGAAGTAAGTTTGCAGCCCACAAAGGAACACAGCCTCGGAGTGGAAGGAAATTTTCGACTCGTGCTAACCATGACATGGTATGAATATTCAGGAGGTCATTTTTTATTTGCTGTTGATTTCAGAAACACCAGAATGGGTTTAATCATTTTATGTATTGACGGTGCAGAGCAAATATTATATGTGTCAACACATAAGGAAACATGAATAAGGAAACAAAGTTCCAGCCTGAAAACTACAAGAGTCAAAGACTCTAGGTTGGTGATGGCCCTCATATAATCATTACTTATCAGTTTATGACCAAATCAATGTATCATTGTGCATTTCACCTGTAGAGATAAGCGTATTGTTCTTTGCTCCTGGTTCTTCCCAATCGTTCACTGATTGTCATCGAGTACTGATTGTTCTCTTGGCTGTAGGTCAAAGGTTAATGAGTCAATGAATTAACAGAAAACGTCGAATTCTTACACATTCAGTTGGTCAAGTAGGTCGACAATCGATGTTCCAGAAGAGTCTCGGATTTCTTGAATCAACAAAATGTCATATCTTGGAATTACCTGCAACCGTACAATAGTAAAAATAATAATAATAATAATAATAATAATAATAATAATAATAATAATAATAATAATAATAATAATAATAATAATAATAATAATAATAATAATAATAATAATAATAATAATAATAATAATAATAATAATAATAATAATAATAATAATAATAATAATAATAATAATAATAATAATAATAATAATAATAATAATAATAATAATAATAATAATTTCATAATTTATTGTAATTTACATGATAATTCGTTGATTTCTATAATATTTTATACTGCCCCCTGACATCAGACACCAACCCAAATATGTGCCGTGCCATCAATTTGAAGGCTATTCCCAGTAAAAAAATAATAATGTTTATATGGGTACTAGATCAGGGGTCGGCATCTCATATTGGGCCGAGGGCCGGATCAGAATATAGCCACATGGCAAGGGGCCAGGCCAGATAATAGACTATAATAGCTAATTAAGTAACTGCACCGTATTTATTCTAGTATTTTTACAGGGCAGGGGACCACGAGACGCGCCGCAAGGAGGGTCCAGGGGTTGCTCCCCGGAATTTTATCTAAAAACAAGTACCAAAGTCCAAAATCAGGGCAGTTTGACAAAGATTCCCCTGACTTATAAAGATACCAATACCTCACAAACAATCAAGATTTGTTTTCCCAAGACATTTAAATGGCTTTATGATAGGCAATTGATATAACAGTACCGATCATGGTATTTTCTGCTACAGTCTTCATTGAAAACTAAATTGTGAGCCTTCTGGGGGGCTAAATTTCATTGAAACTCAAAGAAGGCCCGGACCCAGAGCCCTCGCGGGCCGCAGATGCCAATCTCTGCACTAGATCACATTAACTCGTTTAGCAGGCAGAAGTGATTAGGAGTATTGTTTTATAAGGGCTGGGCAGCCCTCTTGGGGAGCATGCATTGCAAAATTTTTATTTTGAAAAATCTCACCATTAGAAAACATATTCGCGTTTGCAAAAGCATACGCGAGTTGCACGCTGATATCGTTGAAAAATAAGTTTTTATGTATATACACATAACATTATCAGTACATCACTGTATATGCATATTTGACTGACTGTATGCTCAATTGCGCTGAATGGTTCTATATTCGGATCAAATAACGGGTATTGGTCGTAATGGTTTCTTGGGGGTTTCAAAGCGGAGATCGATCGCAGATCGCCGATCGCAGCCTGATTTTGTTTTTCTACTTTAAATCGATGACGTTAAACGAAAAATATAGAAGCAATGAATACTTTAATATTATTGGTTTTGCTGATTATGAAATATAACTAGAACACACGTCTGGAATGATGGATCCTTTCCTATCATAAAAATTGTCTATATTTCCTGTGATATCGTTGAAAAATAAGTTTTTATGTATATCTTTCTGAAAATTATTCGTCTTGTAGATTTTTTTCTGGTGAAATTTGTGTATCTTCTCTGTGAATGAAAGGATCACCTAGCTACTAGTGAACCCCTCCCCTTCATTGATATTGATAACGATACTGATTATTGATTAACCATTGATATCACTTTGGACACACTTCTTCGATTCGTGATTTGACAGTTCAAATTGCTTCCAATCAGAATCGTCAAATTCATGTCAATACGCCTGCGCACTGTTACACCACAAACCACTACGAATATACTGCAAATTGGTGATAACTGCATTTATGATAACATCTGATTTTCATCATAACAAATATCTAGGTTGCAGTCATAAAAGTACTTTTTAAACCCAGGACACAATCAGAGTTTCTCTGTTACGCATGCCGTTAGGTCACAAATTCACAATGTTATCTTCTTCTACCTTTTATCGTTTGATAAATCACTATTTTAACTAAATATACGTCATACTACATATCATTAGTACTCCAATTGTAATTTTCAACTCGATAATTGCATTCAGGCTGTTGGGAATAAAGTATGATGTTTCATTATGTGTCCTTCAATCTTACATTCATATATATTCATAAAATGCTTTCACTTAACGCTAACCTTTTAGTTCAAATACTTGGGGGTTTTTTTCTAATCAGATACCTTTTCAGAAAGTAAAGTGTAATAAAAATGTATTTTAAGTGTAGCAATAAAAAGGCAGCAAATGTCGCTAACGGTTTGTTTACGACTAAACGTTATGCTTAGCTAAGCAAAAACACAGAGTACAGGGACGTTGTAACGGTTCAGCAGCATAGCATACGAAAATAATGCCATGAAGTAAAATGCAATGAGCTACGAGTTTGAAGCAGACATACTACCACCAGTTGCTTCAAGCAAATACTAGAGGACCCCCCCCCCCTCCCTTCTCCTCCTTACTTCCAGTAGTTTCCCGAGTTTAATGTTTGAGTCAGATGTAAACTTTTCAAGAAATCAGCCAAGATTCGTGATTTGGCAGATATACATCGATCACCAAAGAGATAGCTGGTTGATTTATGCACTCGTTATAAACTTGTTCAGCAATCTCAATAAATTTCGTTGCGTTTACAGTTTTATTTTGCATGATATGTGTTTAATTTCCAGTCAGACGAATGATTGCCAACGAATGATTGCCAAACGAGAAAGGCACATATGCCAAACTGCTCCAGAAATATCCACATAAATGGACGAGATGATCTTCAAAACATATCACACAATCAATGAAGGAATGGTTGAATTACCGATTTGTTCGTGCAATTGGAGCAAATTCCATTGTACATGTAGGAACACCATGAGGGGTGCAGTAGAACCATTAAGGCTTGGATGAACGCAATTCAATTTCTTTGCTTTCTCCTCCTCCTCCCCGCCACATCCTCATCAAGTTCGCCACATGCCGCTCAAGGAGGCGAATCATGGACCTGCGCGCAAAGCTGGAGAACTCTGAGTATAGGCTCTTCATTAGTGAGGACCTAACAAGGAAGCACTCGAAATTGCTGTACAACGCACGGGTGCTGACACGGGAAAAAAATCAAGTGTAGTTACATGTCTATTGATGACATCCCTAACTTCACTGAAAATTTCTCACACCCTCTTCGAGTCTTACATCTGAATGTTGGTAGCTTTCGCGCAAACCACGATGAGCTCATTAACCTGATAGTATGGCATGCACATTGAGTGATTTGCTCTGGACAAAATGAATCTCTCTGATATGCTCATTCACTCCCCATATATACGGTGATCTCTCAAAAAATAATTATAAGTGTCAAGTTGTCTCGAGGGTATTTCTTGCTTGCCACATGTGGTGACCCCTTCAACCCCATGAACGCCGTGCAGTCAAGTTGCCGACCTTCTGGACATCAAACGCGCGAGCATGGTTCGTGCATGCCGACGCACAATTCGGCATTGGGAAGTTACAGAGGACACAACGAAATATTATGTGATAGCAGCCCTCGACCAAGACACAGCTGCGCGATGTACAGCTGTGCTGGAGCACCCCCCAACGTCGAAAAAGTATCTGCAACTCAAGGAGTTCCTCACTCAGCGTTTCGAGCTGTCAAAAGAGGAGCGCAGAGATCATTTACTGGACATCTGTTCATTAGGTGACCGACGCTCATTTGACCTGATGGACACCATCTTACACCTCAACGGCAGTGAATCTGAGCACTTCATCTTGCGTCACAATTTCATGCGAGCGTTACCGACGGCTTTTAGGAATGCATTGTCCACAACTAACGTCACAGATATGCGCGATCTAGCGCGAGAGGCCGTCCGAGCACTCTCATCGACGTCATCAGGATCTGGAGCGTCCATATGCAGCATGGAGGAAATCGACGGTAAGAGCAAGAGATCCATCAACGCCCTGGGGATCCGTCTTCGTCAGCTATGCAAGTACCATACGAAGTTCGGTGTATGCGCTCGTCGCGGTGTAATGTGTACCTCCATGTGACTGGAAGCCGAATCTACCCAGAAAAAAACACGGGAAACGGCCGAGGGATGGGGCATCTTTTAGAACGATTCGACCATCTTTTAGAACTTGAAATCATTCATCCGTCAAGAAGCTGCTGGCTGTCTCCACTACATATGGTGCGTAAGGCATGCAAAGATTATCGTTGTCTCAAAGCCGCATCTACGCCAGATCGGTATTCGGTACCGCATGTGCAGGGTTTTGTTGGTAATTTACACGGAGCAACTGTTTTCTGTTCCCTGGATTTGATTTGAGGATATCACCAAATACCTGGAGACGAATTGACACTGATGATTCTTTATTGCAAGACCGCCGTATATATGCGGACTATATGCGGATATATGCGGAGAAATTAAAGGCGGTCATAGAATTCCCTCTGCCAACAAAGGCCAGTGAATTATGGACTTACCTGGGTATGATTCAATTTTATCATAGGTTTGTACTAGGAGCAGCATCTCTGCTTCAACCATTACATAGACTGGCCAATTAAAAACCTGCAACGGTGGTCTAATGACAACCTGGAGGCCTTCTCTTGCTCTAAACGTGCGCTTGCGTTGGCTGCGACGCTGTCTCATCTAGTGGAGAACGCCCCCGTCGCCCTCTTCACAGATGCCTCTGACGTCGACATTGGCGCCTGCTTACATTAATGGCAAGACGGCGGCTGGATACTCCTATCTTTTTTCAGCAGACACTTGCGTCCACCCGGGAAAAAGTACAGCACCTTCGATCGTGAACTTCTTGCAGCCCACCTGGCCATTCGATGTGTATTATACACATGTGTATTATACACAGACCATTTTCCGCTCACACAGGCCTGGAAAAAGTTAAAGCCTCTTTCAGAACCTGTACAGCATGCACCACGGAGAGTTCCAGAGAAGCGAAAAACTGCATACAAGGCTGAAATCGAACGACTTGTAAGAGAAGGAATCATCGCGCCAGCCAAGACACACACACAGATTGGGTGAACTCACTGGTCAATGTAGACAAACCGGATGGATCACTTCGATTATGCCTTGATCCGAGTGATGTAAACAAATGCATTGAGAGAAATCAGTACCACATGAAATCAATTGAAGAAATCAGTGCAGAGTTGCATGGGTCAAAGCACTTCACGCTCATGGATGCAAAGTCAGGATACTGGCAAGTAAAACTCGACAAGCAGAGCAGTTTTATCACGACATTTAAAACACCTTGGGGTAAATACCGTTTTATCAGATTGCCATTTGGTTTGAAGGTGTCATCCGATATTTTCCAAGAGCGTCTCGATTCAGTATTGAAACATGTAAGAGGAGTGACAGGAATTGCAGATGACTGTCTCATCACTGGCTCAACGACTCAAGAACATGACACCAACCTACTTATGCTGCTGCATCTTGCCAGAGTGAACAATCTGAAGTTTAACCCAAAGAAGGTACAGTTTCGCACCGTTCAATGCAAGTTCTTTGGACAGATGCTAACACCAGAAGGAATCCAAATAGATCCAGAGAAAATAACCGCCATCCAACAGATGCCAAGACCAACCTCAAAGCAAGAGCTAAAATCCTATCTAGGAATGGTGAACTACATGAAGCGCCACAGCTATGAAATTACTCGTTTAACACGACCGTTTGTCAACATACTGAAGAAACATGCAATCTTTGCTTGGGAGTCTCAACACGAAAAAGCTTTTCAGGACATCAAACAGGTCATCTCAAAGGGTCCAGTCCTCGCGTATTTTGACGTCAAAGCCAACCATATCATCCAAACAGATGCCAGTTCCAAAGGTATGGGTGCTGTTCTTATTCAGGATGGGAAGCCTGTGGTATTTGCTGGAAGAGCTCTGATTCCTGCTGAAACAAACTACTCGACGCTTGAGAGAGAACTGACAGCAATTGCGTTTGCTCTTCACAAGCCGCACAATTACATTTACGGAGGAATGATCATCATGATGACATACCATAAACCTCTCGTTTCTATGTTTCACAGACCGGTTCATCTCTCCTCAGTTCGACAACAAAGGTTGATACTAAAGATTCATGAATATGACGTCAGGCTTGAATACCTGAAAGGGAAGAACAACTGCATTGCAGATGCCTTGAGTAGATTGCCGATCGACTCCGAAAAACCTCATGACATTGATCCAGATAATTATCACCATACCAGTTCATGCCATTACAAGTACCGTCAATGCAACTGAAACCAGACTTGATCGCGTCAGAAAGGCGACATCGAGTAACGCAACTATGAATCAGCTGGCTCAGTACATCCTACATGGTTGGCCCATTCATAGACATCTCGCCAATTAACACACCAAGGAGTACTGAAACTATAAGGATGAGTTAAGCGTCAAAGATGGTCTTCTCTACAAGGGAGATCGTCTTATCATTCCAGATTCTGAACAAAAAAAGTTCATCACAGATCTGCATATTGGCCATCTAGGTGAGGAAAAGACCTTACTTCGAGTAAGACAGCTGGTGTTCAGTACGTGAGTGCCCAACATGTCAGACAAATCGCCCGTCAGTACAGAAGGAACCAATGCTACCCCATGACATTCCATCAAAGCCTTGAGAGAAGCTTGGCATTGATTTCTTTGAATGGAATGGTACTCAACATCTTCTAGTTGCAGATTACTTCTCAAAATTTCCTGTAATTAGAGCTATGGCATCTACTTCAGCATCCAAAACAGTCTTTGTCCTGAAAACTATATTCAGCGAGTACGGCATCCCATCTGAGGTGTTCACCGATCAAGGCCCTCAATTCGCCAGTCTAGAGTTCAAGTAATTTGCTGCCAAGTACAAGTTTGCATCTAAACATTCTTCCCGAGATATCCACAGAGTAATGGGTTTATTGAAGCGATGGTAAAAGTCGTCAAAGGAATCATGTCACGAGCGCATGCTTCAGGCTCAGATCTTCAACTTGCCATGCTGATCTACAGGTCCACTCCATTCAGCTCCGCAGAGCTACTCAATCAGAGAAAATACAAAGATCTGATTCCAGTGAAGTATCGTTTGAGTATACAACAAGAAAGATCACGGGAATCTTTGCTTTCGTCAAAGCAAGCCTCAATGGACCACTACAACAGACATGCAAAAGAGAGGGATGAGCTGCAAGAGTTGCAGAGAGTCTGGTTCAAGAAGGAGCCTACCGCCAACTGGAAACCAGCAACAGTTATCGAGAGACCTTCAGACAGTCCACGAGCATACATCGTTCAAGATGATGCAGGCACTTGTTTTCAACGAACAAGTAAGCATGTAAGACCTGCCGCTGTGCCAACAAACAATGACACTAGAGAACACATCGAGCATAACATCGAAAGCCCTCAGCATGAAGATCTGGGCACAAAACAACCAACACTTCCTGGTGATATCATTACAAGAAGCGGACGAATCAGCAGGAAACCAATCGGATATTAACGCTATTATTTTAATGTTATTATTTTGTATATATGTTTTATCCAATTTGAAATAAGGGAGATGTTGTATTTAAAAATTAGTTATTCAAAATGAGCTCAATGATAAATCAACTCAAGGATATTTCTCAATCTTATTTTTGTATCATCGATTTCATTACCTCTGTGTGTATATATATGTTCAATCCACGACTCATTAAAATATTGGAAGCTCGAACATTATCTTTGATGCAGTCCACGAGCTCTCCCATCCGGGAATTCGTGCTTCTCGCAAACTGATAGCAGAGAGATTTGTTTGGCATCGATGTGTGCAATGTCCTGCACAGGGACTGCATGGCATGCCAATTATTCAATCTCACGTCAAGTCAAGGGTCCAGCACATTCCCATCCTGGATACGCCATTTCGTGAGGTTCACGTCGACATCGTAAGACCTCTCCCTGTTTCTGGGAGATTCAGTCATCTATTGACAGTAATGGACAGATATTCCAGGTGGCCAGAGGTCTTTCCATTACAGATCACTATAGCGTCGGAATGTGCCCATCAGTTTCTCCTTGGTTGGGTGGCGCGATATGGATTGCCCATCAGTATCACCAGCGACCGAGGTCCTCAGTTCACTTCAGCCATGTGGGCACACATTGCAGAAACCTTGGGTACAAACATCACACACACTACGGCGTACAATCGGGAAGCCAACGGGATGCAAGAGAGGTGGCATGGATCACTAAAGGACTCATTGCGGACTCGCCTGAACTCCCCGGCATGGATCAAGCAGTTGCCATGGGTGATGCAAGAGCTCAGGACAGCCCCAAAAGACGACTTTCCTGTGCCTCCAGTCAATTTAATTTTTTGGTCCCGCCTTCGGTTGCCTTGTGACGCCGTGCCGCCGCAGAACTTGGACTCTGTACCTGACGTTCCACGAGTGCCGGCACATCATGACAAGCGAAAAGTGTCTGTGGCAAAGCAGTTGCTATTGGCACCATACGGTTTTATTCGTGTCGTGCACACCAACGACCTCTCGACCGTCTGTACAAGGGACCGTACAAAATTTTGTCACGTGCAGAGAAGAATTTCACCATTGATCTGGGAAACCGTACAGACAAGGTGTCTATCGACAGATTAAAGGCCGCCACAATAACCCGCAGCGGACGCATGAGCATGCCGACAGGGCATTTCTTAGTACCCACAGGGGGAAAGTGATATAGCATGCACATTGAGTGATAGGCTCTGGACAAACTGAATCTCTTTGATATGCTCATTCAGTCCGCATATATACGGCGATCTTGCAATAAAGAATCATAAGTGTCAATTCGTCTCCAGGGTATTTCTTGCTCTCCACAATAGTAACATAAGGGGAAAGCAAACACCCGCTGCACATTATTCTCTTCTGTGAGACCCATCTATTGAACATTGACACTGTGTTGTATGATATCCTTGGCTTCCATGGCCTGTACGCTAACAGGAAAAATCTCCATAAAGGAGGTCTTGCCATATTTGCGAAAAATGAGCTCGATCTCATGCTGTGATCCGATGTGAGCATTTTCTCTGAAGGTCAATTCGAATTGATATTTGCTGAGGTTCGATTGCCGAGCAACAACAGTCCATTAATTGTTGGCCAAATTTACCGAGTTCCAGGTGTAAATGTTGCGTGGACACTTGAGTTCTTCAAATGTCTTACCGCATGCTTTCAGCGCACTAACTCCCGTGTTATTTTTGGAACCGATCAAAATCTTGATCTCAGCAAAAACCGATCAAACGCGCTGACAAGAAACCTGTTCTATAATTTGGAATGTGATGGCTTTATTCCCTCAGTCAACCTTCCAACCAGAGTACAAGGTGAATCCAAAACTGTCATTGACAATGTTTATGTACGGAGTCCCCCAATCAGTTCGTGTGCGCATGTCATTAAGTTGAAAATTGTCAATCACTTCCCCATCGTTTCACTGTCGATCTTGGCATTCGCTCTCTGAAAAAAAAGCCGACGATTTTTCTCGCCGACAGATGAACAGTGAAGCTCTCCAGCGCATAGTTCTTCACCTAGAATTATGCAATTGGCAATCGTTTGAGCAGCTCGGAACCGATTCAGTTTACAAGCAATTCCTAGCTGAACTGCATAACACATTTGACTCGCATGCACCCCTTGAACAATTGAATATACCCAACAAAAGCACCAGGATAGAACCCTGACTCACATAGGGAATTCCAGAAAGCTCTCGTCGCTTGAGTAAGCTGTATTCTTTTGTCAATGCCCATGGGAAAAAGTCCCCGGAGCATGCTGAATACATTCGTCACGACAATACCTACAGCTCCTTCAAAAGAATTGATAAGCAGAGGCACTATGTTATCTTGTTTGATGAACATAAGGACGATCCAAAAGCCACCTGGAAAGTCATCAACGGTCTCACGAAAGGCAACCCCGAAAAAACCCTGGAATCGAGAATTTTAAGACTGGAGACAAGACCACCACCGACCCTCGTAAAATAGCTGACTCCTTTGCCGAGTTTCTTTGCCAACGTTGGCCTTGAGCAAGCACGAACGCTTTCGTCAGCCCCACCCCGGTCCCGCAACACTCGCCTCAAAACCAACATGCAATTTTGCAATCTCTTTTTCTGAACCCCCTTATTGAAGAAGAGGCAATCCGCTTAATCAAATGCCTGAAGCCCAAGAGGTCAGTTGACGAAGACAACATCAGTACCCAGTTTATTAAACACATCAAGTCCGCTAATGCAAAGCCACTTTGCATACTGATCAACAAATCCTTCAGCAAAGGGATCTTTCCTCGTCTGCTGAAAAAATCCCAAGTGCTGCCCATCTTCAAAAAGATTGCCACTGCTTGGCAATTATCGTTCTATTGCTCTCCTTCCTGTGTTCAGCAAAATCTTTGAGAAGGTCTTGCATCCCGACTTCTTGCATTCCTCAACTCCCATGGAGTATTCTGTGAATCCCAATATGGTTTCCGTCGCAATCGTAGCACTACAGACGCGGTCAGTGAACTCTACCCCAATGCCACAAACGCAAAGCTAAAAAATGCTTAACATCGAAACAGGGCTCTTTATCATTCACTTATCCATTCTCATCTGACGTACGGTTCCCTTCTGTGGGGATCTGTCTCCTTGTTCACTTTGAAGCCTGTTATTACTCTGCAAAAGAAGGCCATTTGAGTCGTTTATTATGCATCATACAATACTCAGACCAAACCGCTTTTCTGTTGCTCTAACATTCTTCCCGTCAGGAAGCTCGCCCTGTTTCAAGTCGCGAAGCTCATGTTCCTTCATTCCAACGCTGCTATTCCTCGAAATATTTAGAATATCCTCAATGCCCATCTACATGTCCACCAAGATAACACGCGCTTCAACCATTCATATCGGCCCCCTTGCTCAGTTTTGTCGATCACTGCCAATAGTTTGGTCGCAGAAGGCCTTAGAGTGTGGAGCCTCCTTCAATCATAACTCCACTCAAATCCATGCATTCAAAAGAAAATTGAAATTGCATCTGCTACAGTCTCAAGCCACTTAACCCTTCTATACTTACCCATCTCCTTCTTTTCTTTTTTTTTTTTTTTTTTTTTTTTTTTTTTTTTCTGTGCACCCGGTTTTTGTTTATATTCCCTGGCTATGTAATTCCGCTATGTAATTCTGACTTTTTTCCCGTTTTATTTTTTTGAATTTTGTGTTTTTTTCTTCTTCCTACATGGGCCCTGGCCTCGCACAGACGTCCGCGTCCTGACAGGGTCCACAGGCACTTACCACTTTTGATATTAAATTGTACTTCTCTGTCTGAAAAAAAAAAAACAACTAAAATCTAAAACAAATTATCTAATTATCTAGAAGCAGCATTTCACAGTTTCGATGAATTGAATCAATAATACAAGAGTTATTAAAGGTAATTCATGTTCCTACAACTCTACACTTATATATTTTGGTATTTTTTAGTTTTATCTGATTTTAATTGGCCGAAGTCATCATTATGAGTTTTCAGCAGTGCAAAATTGAGGCAAAAGAATTCGTGAAGCATCGTGACGGAGTGAAAGAGTTTTGCTGTGATCGAAACTGAAAGAATGCACAACTTGTAAAAAAAAAAAATTAAAAAAATGCTTTGAATGCTGACAAAGCCACAACAGCAAACCAGTCGTGGTTTGTAGGAGATCATAAAGGCAGTATCTGAGAGTTAAATAGCAATCAAAAATGGGAGATTATCACAAACCTTTATAAATCTACTCTATATAGCGCCTGCTCTGTTCCTTGGGGCTTTATAATAACAGGTGGACACGTTAACAAGAAAGAAACAGCAGATTGTATCTCATATCATGCATGCACTCAACTATGGAAAGCACTATACCTTCCATGACAACTGGCAGATATGAGCACTCTTCACTTTGCGTCAATAACAAACTAAATATAATTGGGGGAAAATCTTCGGAAACTTGCATGTTAAACACCGCCGAAACATTATATTTGAAAGCCAACAAATGGAATAGCATGTTGCTTCTACCCCAAGCTATTTCGCCTCCATTTGTAGCACAGCAAAAAAAGCAATTCCTTTAAGTAGCTGGCGATAAATGAAAAGTGGCATTAGGTATGATGAAAACCTTGGCAACGACAAGTCGAAATCCATGAACTAATATTGTCCGGATATATATTCATTAGCTTGTCGATGTAAAATACATTCAGTTTCTGTTTAAAATGTTAAAGGAATTTCTCCATTCATGCTCAAATATACTTTTTTTGTCGGGATTAAAATTCATTAGCTTGTCGATGTAAAGTACATTCTGTTTCTGTTTAAAATGTTAAAAGAATTCAATTTATGTCCAATACTTTTTTTTGCTGATACTTTTTTCACTTGGTTATGATTAATAATTAATATAATGATTATTAATGCATATCACCATGATCGAATTGTATAATGTTATTTGTGTTTCTGTAAACGCATGCATGTATTGCTAATTCAACTCGAGCATTGTCCAGACTTACATTACATGCAACATACAATTATTGCATGTCTCCGATACATGCGATTCTTTCGATCAGGCTACTTAATTGCTCCTCTCATTGTTCTTACTAGCAATAAAAATGTGATTCAACCTGGTTTCACGTTTTTTGATTTCATTTTTATTCACACCATTGCGAATTGGTGACTTTTTTAGACAGGACGAACATAATTCTGCTACACACATTTAATAAGTCTTGATGTACACCACAACATGAAATACAATGATTACATACATCATGCAAATATAGATTATGTTTTACCTTCAAGAGGACATCCACGACTTCTTTCTTGTTCATTTTTGCTTTACCGAAGATCTGAATGTTGAAGGCAGCAATCCGCAATCCGACTTCATCATCTACCTCATCTTCCAACAGATTCACGACTTTTCTCAGTTGTTTCACAACGTTCCTCAATTGCCCGATTGGATTCGTATTTCGAGCATCTGTTTGTAGGAAACAAGGAAATACCAGCACAACGGTTAGGATAATGTGCAAGTACATGTTTTTGCGTAGCTATAGTGGGTGCATGTGAAAATAATGCAAATGAATTTGGCTGGAGTGTCTTTTAAGTACGTTTCTTGGAGTCACTGACGCGAGAAGTGGGACAAACTTACGAAGTATTAACAAATGATATTATGTGATGCGTTTTTGGCGTCCTCGCTCGAACACCTTAACTCACTTGGGATGAGGTCGATAGACGAATGAATGCTCAGAAGTCAGAATTACAAGTCCAGAATTATTCTGCTACCAGAACAAGAGGAGATCAACTAAATGTTTAAAATGTACACAGAGGGTTCAGAAGGGAAGCCAGAGGAGACCGAAATGGAGGAAGACGCCGAAGAGGAGAGATACCAACCTGGTGCACCATTATATCCGCAGAGCAATATTATTTTCATGGACGAGTCATGATTCGAGCAAGAGATAATCATATGCATTGAATAAATACAATGCTTTATTTTTGTCTTGTGTTCTTATATGTAAGATATGCAAGAAAACTCTACCAAATACATGTCAAGGACCATTCTTCACTTCAACACTGCGGTCAACCTATAGATGCTGACCAAGTGAGTGGAAAAGTAGATATCTTTGAGTGAATCTGTATCTATACTGCGTCTAATCTAACTATTCTTATGAAAATATTTCTATCCATCAATATATTTATATAACTTTTCAAACGTTTTTTCTTTTGTTATCGTGATAACATTGATCAGGTGTTTAAATCAATCGCAGTCACCGCATGACGATTCGTGCATTGTAAGGCCGTAAAATATAATCACCAACCGCTCTGATTTAGACATTGTGTAGCAGACATATACTAGTATTACACAGAAAAACAAAATATGTGTGAATTAACATACGCATTAATGTGGTAATTATAGTACACATGCAGCACACCTCAAAGCTTGCAGAAAAGGAAAGGAAATTGTTGTCACACCAACACTAACACCTCAAAGCTTGGAGCTCGAACTCACATTGATTTGATACACGTTTATCAGGATAACAACATATTTATAATTTAGGCCAATTTATCAACAGCCGGTTCTCATCCTTAAAGATTACACCACATTATGCAACCCTATTCAACGGGATATAAATGAGAGACAAGAACATGATTTTTTTTAATGTCATGCATTGCATTTGAAATGAGCGTGTACATTATGTGTTGCTCATTTGTAAGGGTCCACGACAAATCAGGTCACATGAGTTGGGATTCTTTTTTTTTCTTTTTTTTTTTTTTTTTTTTTTTTTAGTTTGAGGAAGCTGATACTCTTCTGAGTATTTTGGTGCAAAAATCATGCGAAGTTACAGCGTTTTGAAGTCCGAGACTTAAAAAATCGTCATTTTGAGGAATTCGCCATTGGAAGTCTTGAATAATATTATTACTATTTGGACATATTTCAGGCCACAGGTATCACATCATTATGATTTGACATGCATGTTTTCCTCATCTTGAAGCCTAATACATGCAAGTTTCACAGAGATTGAGCTGTGGGATAAAACTTTACAAGGCATTATTAAAAAAATATAAACACCAGTTTCCGGACTGAAAAAAATAAATAAATCACTGAATCCGAACTGAAAATAGAGTTGCATAATTTATTCAATATTCAAGCTACATTAAGAACAATTAAATTTGATTCACCTGGGGTTGAGGTGGCGGTGGAGGCAAGGGTGGAGCTGGATGTGGAAGTGGAAGTGAAGGACGCTTGCCATCATCGTTCTCTTCACTGACAGACTTAGCATTGGAACTGAAAAAAAAAACAAAAAAACAAACAAACAAAAACATAATCTAGTGAATATTCGTCCTTTTTACAGGCAGCTTAGGAGATAGAGGCGAGCCGTATTCCTCGTCACTGTTAGGCCCAACAGCACACTCAGCACGTACCCATAAATAAACTTGAAGGTAAAGATGCAAATTTGCTGTTCCTCATGCATGTAAATAGTTCTTGGATGTTCACCCTCCTTCTGGGGCTTCAAGTTCAAACTGCACGTCCTGTCGGACACCTTGATTCCAGCAGCAATCAGTCGGAGGAGCATCTCGTATGTTCACCTTGCTGCAAACTTTTGTTGAAAAAAAGATCGGTTAACTTATGATATGGATAGGGAGCCATGTCCATTTTAATATTGGCCATCTCTCCCGGTGTGAACAGCTGGCTGCCGGCACCATTTCAGTAGTGTTGGCAACTGCATTTGGAGGAGAAAAAAATGTACATAAGTCTGGTGCGCAACTGAATCAAATTTACTAAATAAGTAGAGAGAGTTCTGAGACAATATTGGGAGGTCACTTAAGTGCATTCTAACAAGGCAATCAGAACTCTAAAGAATCACTAATAGCTGTTCTCTTAGCCAATATTCAGAGGACTATGCAAATGAGCTAACCCTTACATCCATTTCTAAGGCATTTTATGAACATGTTAATGAGCTAGCCTATGATAATAATTCTTATCTTTGCACACTACTGACACAAATGTATTGCTACAAATACGTCTTCAGAGATTCTGCTTGAGTGAATTCTAAGACAATCAAAACTTTATAGTTTCTCAGCCAATCTTTAGAGGAATATGCAAATGAGACAGTTTATGGATATATTTTAATGAGGCTAACTGTTATGTGAGACAATTTTATACTCATGAAATACTGTCTCAGAAAGACATCCTTTTTACATTAATTTCAAACTGTCTCAGAAATTTTCTATTCAAATTTTAATGAAAACTAAATTACAAAATTATATATTCTAAATAACAACGCAGAGTCTTCCTGTGATGATTATACCTATAATTGTAATTGCTAAACATCTAAATACTTCTTATGAAAAGCATGAACCTCGAGAAATTATTGATTTTCCGTAGCCTTAGCTTTTAACACACAGAACAGAGATCTCTGCTCTGCAGGTTCAGCAACCTTCAGCGTGACCGACTTATCTGAGCGTGACAATTTTTTTCGGGCGTGAAAGTTTTATATGGGCGTGACATGTTTTGAGGTGAAGATTGATGTGCTCATGTGATGCGCGATGATGTAGATATTTCTGAAAATAAAAAAAAACAACAACACGTGATACCTGTGTGTGAGCCACCGTCTTAGGCCGGTCTCGAGTGATTAATGGGGTTTTACGGCTCCACCCAATCCGATCGGATGATACGGGCGCCGGAACAGAAGGCCCGGGACCAGGGTTTCTCCCTAGTTTAGCACAGGTTCTCTCTCTCACTCATTGTATAGCACAGCCTCCCTTCACATTTGGATTATTGTTTGCACTTATATTTACCATTACCTTTACCTTTATCGTTTGTTTTTCTTTATCCGTTCTTTTTTCCTGTACATATTTTTGTACGAAATAAATTATTATTATTTTTTTTATTTTTATTATTATTATTATTATTATTATTATTATTATTATTATTATTATTATTATTATTATTATTATTATTATTATTATTATTATTATTATTATTATTATTATTATTATTATTATTATTATTATTATTATTATTATTATTATTATTATTATTATTATTATTATTATTATTATTATTATTATTATTATTATTATTATTAATCAAAAATCATATTTCACAACAACAACAAAAAAACAACTTAATTTACAGTCAACAAATCGTGAAGAGCTTTTAAAGAAAATAATGAATGACATTATTGAAAGGTTTATTTTGTATTAAGAAAGAGGGTCCAATTGGCAGCTTATAAATGTTGTCATTTTAAATATTCAACACACGTTTATTTCAGTTACATATACAGCATAAAAACTGCTAAGTAACGACAAAGTAAGAGATCACTGTCATTATACTGGGCAATACAGAAGTGCAGCACATAATCATTGTAATTTAAGCATTCGCAAACCCAAATTTTTTCCAGAGTTATTTCACAACTTACATAAAGAATGTAGGCGGAGAAATTACATGTTTTCCAACAATAAGGAAAGTTACGTTTCATTCTCTAAACAGAAAACTGTTGATTCTTTCAAAGATAAACAAGGTAAAGAAAAGAACAAAAATACACAGTGGAGTAAAATTTGAAGAGTGTAATTGGATGAAACCCTACATTATGTTAAATACTAATGTCAGACATAAGGCCAAAAACCCATTAAAAAAATATCAGAAAATATCAGAAACCGTGGAGATATTAAATTAACAAGTACAGAAAAAACAAGTTAGAAAATTATCGTTAAAAATAAATTTTGAAAAAGCTACTATATATGAAAAGACTTAGAATAAAATTTGACAATTCAGTATATTTAGGCATGTCAATTTTGGATATAAGTGAAACTCTCATGTTCGACATGCATTATAACTTTATAAAGAAACCAGTTTAATTTAGACCTGCTATTTACTAATACGTTGGCGTACGAGGTTAAAATAGATAAAATAAAACGAGACATGTATGCTAACAATGACGATCATTTCGACATGATTAATTACCCAGCAATTAGTAAATATCACGACGGAAAAAAAGGCTGTCCTTGGTAAGTTCAAAGACGAAGCTGGAGGTAGAGCAATCATAAAATTTGTAGGTTAAAGACCCAAATTATACTCGGCTGATGAATTCAGGTGTAAAGAAAAAGACAGGTAAAGATAAAGGTATTAAAACCAATGTAATTAAATTTTTTATTACATTCGACGATTATTTGACGTGTCTTTAAACTAGAAGATAAAAAAATGGTGAAAGTTAATAACAAAAGATACCATAAGAATGAGTTATATAGTAAAAGACTGAATAAAATCTCTCTATCTGGAAATGATGATTAAAAGACACATTTGCGAAGATGGTGTAAACACATTAGCGCATAGTCAATTGGTCATTATTTAATTAGCAAATACAAAAAAAAAAGACTTTATAATAAAGATGACGTGCAAACATGAAACTCATTATAACCATGATAAAAATAATGATTTGCGTAAGAATTGTGGATTATTAATAAGAAAACAGACCGTATGAAAAGGGTGATTATAGGTCTATCGACTTTAAAATGTACGGCTTTGCAGCTAAAAATTATTAGAAGTGCGCAAAACATGAAACAAAATCTGAGAAAATATAAGTTTCCAGAGCGTATCGTTAACCAGGCCATTCATTTGATTAGATTTGATCAAAACGAGAAATGGGGTAAAACAGTAATGTCACAGTATTCAGCAAAAGCTGCCTGGCATTTTGGAAATTGCTTGACGTTAAATGACGTTGTACAAGCTATGGAAACATGAATCATTCAGATACCAAAGGTACCCACAATACCGTATATATATAAA
>KB310177.1:71375-99891 GCA_000328365.1 Capitella teleta
CTGGATAAATTTAGCTTTGTTGAATGCATAATCCGTTTGATTGTTGAAGATTTGTTGATAACGTCAAAGGAACTAGATAATGCTACTTGAAGTNTGATGCATTATTATTTTGTCGACTTCTTGACCTAGGACCAAGAGTGTCTACCAGCAATTAAATTCACTTCATCCCATCTTAACCTTAAGGAAAGAACCATAAAGATACTGTACTCTGACAGCACTTAAATGATAAGGCCACGGGCGTTATGATTGTAAATTATGATTGTTATAATTGTAATTCTTTGGTGACTCTGCAGTGCTGCCCAACTGCGTAACAAGGCCGGGCGCTGTGTACTACTGTCTATGGTGGTATGCAGGATAAAGAACCCTTGAGATTTATCGATAAGAGTAGGGTTCCCCGCTCCCGGGCCTTCTGTTTTGGCGTCCGTATCACCGAAATGGGTTGGGTGGAGCCAGAAAACCCCATCATGCACCACGCACGCATCACGACAGCACTTAAATTTCTTTCGGGAATGAGTTGAACATGCTTAGCGTCAGTGCTGAGTTAGGACACTTGAGTTTCTTTGTGAAATCAGCCTCAAATCTACAGCAATAGCATTTTACCGAAAAGAGGTTTCAGTGCACGGTGAAAGTAGTACCTACAAATGTATATATATCACATGTCTATATATACCTACCTCCACAATCATCGCCCTGCCAGCCTGGACTGCAAGTGCATGAGTATCCGTTTTCATTATCATCATTGTAGCATGTGGCTCCATTTTTGCAAGGGTTAGGGTTGCAGAAGTCAAGATCTGGAAAATAAATTAGTAATAATTACAATAATTATTGTTCATTTCTTTAAATCACGTTGGCTAATGGTAATCATACAGAAAATGAAAATAAGACTACACAAAGAGAATATCAATCGAAATAATCAGACAGCAAAGCAACAAGTATTCATGGAGGAACAAAAACGAAGAGCATATACAAATTTGTCAGTTACGGTAATGTGCAAATCCAATTGATTAAGTCTTCACATTCGATGTTAGAAACTGTCATAACTAAATAACGCCAGAGTATTGCAATATCATATGGGGAAACATGAAATGCATTGATATATGAAACTTGAAATGCGTGGATATTTGCGCTTTTGCTGTTCTTAGCGTCCGCTAAAATCAAAATGATGTAACATTCACATAAGTGATCGTGAATATTCATGCTTCATGCATACATTATAACTTTTGGCCTTTAATTGCCTATGCCAGTGTGGTTGGGCTAGAACAAACACACACTATTTGCATTTGTTCAGCGGCTTAACTGGTTGAATGTTTTCAGAGTGCATGTTTGCAGGTGTGGCTCGCGAATTTTTTATTTTTTTCTTGTCGTAGAAGTTTCACCAACACGGCACATACATTCCTGCTTATAATAAATTTTTATTATATTTAAATTATTATAATCCGACACCTGAATACTATCTGAAAATTTCTTCGATTGCACAAAAGATTAGCATTTTAAAAGAAATTTATTGTCAAATAATATCATCTTCCATATATTTTATGGTTTGCAAAGCCTCTTATGTCAGCATGCCTAATTTCACAAGCATATCTAAATTATTTGTAGCCGCGATTGCTGGGATAAATAGTTCTTAAGAGGTGCAATGTTTAAACTAAGTATTTAACGGTTCTATTGAGTGTGTTCCTAACTGTGCGATTCTTGCAATGGCTTTGAACGACCAAACGCTGTGACTCAAGTGAATCCGATGTGTGCCTGCTATGCATTCATTCAAACGGACACACTTGTGGGCTTACAGCATGTTTTTGTTCTTGTTAATGTCTGCTTCGCTCGTTCAGGTTTACGTTTACATTATACTTTCTTCTATCCAGAAAGAGGAATTATTTGAGATAAAATTACCTTAATAAATGATCATCAAAATGTCTATGAGAAATAAACTCACCCGATCTGACTCCTTTCGATTGCACAAAGGGCAAAAGACATATGCCTACAAAGGCAAACATAATCGTCATATTCATCTTGGTAAAGAGTCCGTCTCTGTAAAGTGTATGAAAAGTTTATAAATTGGTTGACTGCTGCAATGGCACTCATTTCAGGTACATGTAAATCATAAAGAACAGCTACTGTCAGAATAGATTAATTGATACAATCACACGGATCCTTTAGTATAGCATTATATGAAAGGGGACGTGGGTTTTCCAATACCGAGTATGATATTAAAAATGTCCACGGCAGCCTCTCCTGCTCTATGATCACACTGACTCATGGTGCATGTACTATGAAGAGGACCTCTGATTGTTTTTGAAATACATGGTGATTCATGAGTCTAAAAAGTATATGGGGAATATTCAATGCTGCGTAAAGTGTTACAGAAATGGCATAAAGTAATTGTCGTTCTATAGTGAGAGGATTCATTTATAATCCAGTACCTGCCTTTTATTTTATCATTTTTGTAGTGCTCATGTTATCATACATTCAATCATTCATCTGATTGTAATTTCTCTCTCTCTCTCTCTCTCTCTCTCTCTCTCTCTCTCTCTCTCTCTCCCTCTCTCTCTCTCCCCTCTGTCATAATTATGTTTCACTGTCCTCTGTTTAGCATTGTAGCGATCAGCTCTGCTCGCCGACCATTGCCCCCTCATTGCAGCTTGGAAAAAACCGCCCCAGACCCCATCTCAGCACACCTGCAACGTCATTTGGCCACCGTGTCAGACTTTTTTTTGCAGAGGTGCAGCATCTGGAGGGAAAATAATAACGTTGTGGCTGATGCACTCTCGCGTTTTCAGTTTTGCGCAACCAGATTTCATCGAATTTGACAGAAGTCCACATGCTTTAAGATTTCGAGGTTTAATAAGCCGGGGAAAAAAATACTATCTTTCCTGCAACCACTTCTTCCTGAGCCTGCAAAAATGTTGAGCAACCTTTCGTCAATGTTTACTACTAAAAAAGTGATGAATATCTGGTAACATAAAACCACAACTTGTATGTAAATAATTGGTTATTCGAGCAAAATTAGCAATGCAAAGTACGGGTTTAAAACAGTTTTTAAGGTGAGTGGTGTTGATCATTATGAGTAATGACTGAATAATACAGCTCGTCAAGATAAAAAAAAACTGTTATAACTATAAAACAACTAGTTTGTGTTATATAGGGCGGTTTAAGACTCTATTATCCATATAACGAATCACCGTGTGGTAACGAATGATGAAAGATGCATCCTAAAAGGCAATAATTATGCTTTTGACCGACAAATCTCAACTCGTAACACTTGCGGGGAGCTAATTAGACTAAAAGTTAGGATAGAAACTTACCAGTTTCTCCCGTGGAAAATGCATGATTCTATTATAATCATATCCTTTATATAGAATTTCAGATGACATTTGCAAAACCTACGTCACGCCATTAATTGATCGGTACACTTTTAGCACATTCACCGTCAGGGCAGTTTGGGGCCGATACCCGGTCACCGCCACGTATTTTACTCAAAAAGCTTGGATTCCACTGCTCTGTAATTTATATATGAACGCACGCATAGCTAAATATTTTACTTATTAGGCTAGGTCGTTCTCTTGTTAATCCAACAATATACGATTCAACATAATACATACAATTAAATGTATTGAAATACAGCTCTGAACAACACATACTTTGATGAAAACCACACCCTCGCAAGCCAAAACCTGAGAAAATCATACTTTTCTCTCAGCTACCAGAAGTACATAATAATATGGAAGCACATACCCGCAGTGTTGATAATACATCGCTTTTGATGTATCAGAAGAGAGCATCCAGAAGTTGAGCCAAAGGCGGTTGTGAAACATTAAAGAAATACATTTGGGAACTGGTATTTGGGAAAACCCAGTATGTTTGCAATTGTGTTGACTATCGAGAATTAGAAACATAGGGGTAGATCATCCTTCTTCACAAATGACCTGGCTTTGAAGCAACCGCTGATAAGAAATACTGGTTACCCCATTAATTCGATCTATCTATCACATACAAATGGCCGAAGAGAGAGGCATCGCCGATATAATATGAATTTGGTGCATGTACAAAATTGACTGAAGTTTTAGGCTTTGCGCTAAAGAGGAATGAAAATGTAGATTGTAGAATAATGAACACAGAAAGAAGGTGGCATGTGCGTCATGCGCATACATGTGCCACGCTTCTACGATGCATATGTTGTTTCATTTCAACGAATCACTCATTAATACCACATAAAATTATTAAAACTTCAATAAACACTCTGATTGCTTCGATTCATTCGGCCGCCGAAGGGGTCTTTCGTAATCAAGAATTATTTGTAAATGCTTATTTTATATCAGTCAGGCGTGCGAGCATGCCATAGATCTAGAGGTTGCCCAACAAACTCGCATTGAAATTACTTTCGGTTAAACACTGCTTTGGAGTTTTTACAGGGTGGCGCCGAAGGTCAGCGGCTACATACAAGGAGAATATCTCAAACTAGTGTTGTCGATTGCAATGACGAGAAAGACTAGCACGTGCAGTGACAAAAGCGCCAACAACCCTCATTCCCTAATTGGTTGGCTCTGGAGTAACCCCTATATAATAGAAAACTCCTCTGCTTCGCTGCTTTTGTTCGGGTTTGTCGAGGCAATATAACATAATCAATTACAATTAGTAACTGCTGTGTCAACGCCAGAAGTATAATTCTGTGATTATTATAATTAATATATCGAAGGTGAGTTCGATGAGTATCACGAGGAAATGTCCTGAAATTGTACAATGCATTCGGTCAACCTCTAAAAAAATTACAGAGATGACGCTAAAGTGGTTATTGCATGCGCCTTTGGCTTTAACTGCAAAAAGACGAGAATCTCGTATTTGGCGTTTAAGCATTGGGCGTGAAAAGACGGCGATCACCGTCTTTGGCAGTGAATGTGTTAGAACTAACCAGAACTTTTGGGTAGTCCTAAAACACATAAATTTCAGAATAAAAATGTTGAAAAATAAAGGTGCTCCAATTAATCTTCTGTCAGCCCGCGGAAAACAAAGAGCGTGTACAGTTCATTCATCAATGTCTGTGTGTCACATATGCCATTGTCGGTTTGTTTTCCATAATAATGTCAAGAATAATGGCTGGAGGTATCAAGTGAAATTTAGCTAGTGAAAATGACATTGAATTGTATGTACCTCAATGCTTCAATTCAATCAATGTCAGTTGATCTGCCATGTTAAGCACTTCAATGTGAGAAAAAACAAAATTATATAGCGTAAAATCCAAAGAGCTTTAAATGTTATTCACAATAAACATAATATAAAACAAGGTAGGACGAATAATGGGTTACATAGAATAAAAATTTTCTTGGAATAAAAATGTCTTCAATTGACTTTTAAAACTGTTAAAAGAGTCAGCACTTCTCAAATAGTCAGATACAACGTTCCACATGCGTGGTGCAGTCACGATCATGAATTAAAACAGAAGTGGTGAAAGGCAGAGTAAAAACAGGCGCTGCTGCCACGTGATGGTCGGTTCAAATAATACACATGAATTAATTAAGTCATTGAGTTAGGAAAGTGCAGTATTATGTAATACTTTACAAACTGTCACAAGAACATTGTACTTGCTGCATTTATCGACCGGGAGCCAGTGAAAGTGTTAGGTGCTTGGGTTTATTTTAAACTGTTCCAATGAGCACTGGGTAATGATCAGGGAAGCCATAATCCTTTGTTCGACAGCTTCGACAGTGCGATCATCAATCCTTGTGATGGTTAAATCCAATGTATGGCCATTTCGGTGTGTCTCTTGCTGAACACGCTGTTACGGTCCAAAGGCTGTGACTGACCAGCGGTTGAGTAGAACCACATTCAGAGTTCCGGGTCGTTGCCTGCCTAAGACCGTGGTGTTCATTCCTCGTTTCCCGTGCTCTCAGGTACTGTCCAGTCACTTTATCTTGCTTCTTTTAGATTTGAGAAGGTCTTAGGAATATGGGAGTCCGAACCAAGTATTTAGTTGTTTTTTTGTTTGTTTGTGACCGTGTACATAGAACCCGTCATATTTGTGCGGACAAACATGACGGACCAGCCACATATTTGGATGGTCTATTGATCAGGGTCACTATATAAGTCAAATCAGATTGTTGGAATGAAAATCCTAGGTGGTCACAGATTATCAAAAGTTTTAATGGGAGCACAAAAGTTGTCGATTTTTTTTCTCTTTTTTGTTTTCGGTTTGATGTTACGATGTGACTCCGTATGCAGCAGCTGTGTACGGAACGCCCGCGTTGTTTTGATGTATCTTGGCCCTTCCTCTTGCACAACTTGCTTGCAAAGCATTGTATGACAAAAGTCTTCCTTCTTGAAATAATTAAGGTTGTCAACTGCATCCAGCCGAAGAAGTCTTAGAGTTGTATATGCAGACCAGATCAGCATCTTCGTGAGCAAATTAAGATAGAAAAAAAAATGACAGAATATGTAGCAACCACTAAGACCTATGGATGGCAGTTAAAAGAATTAAAGGCAGAAAAAAAGGATATTGTGAAAGGTCGCGGTGGCAATGAAGTCTGCTTCCTGTTTGGAGGAAAGCATCCAGATCTCTATAATTCAGTACCATATAACAATAATGAAATCAATGCCTTTGTTAACTGACATTCAGGGTCATATCGGCGTTTAATTTTAGAGTAGCAACTGTTAGAGTGATTCCTCGGTGAATGCCAAGGATATAAAGCAGGCAATCGCCAAGTTAAACTAGGAAAGAACGACATTAATCACTTAAAATAGGCACCTATACTTACTCTTATGAGCTGCTGGCTCTGCCGGATGAAGCTGAAATATCCCACGGTAATGTTCCTCCAGATTTTAGAACCTCTAGCCTACCCTAACTTCGATTCCCAAAAATCTTCTGAAATCATTATCCTGTTCTGATAATTACCGTGCATTAGTGACATAGGCTAAGTATTCGATCATGTAATTCTGAGAAAAACATTCGAAAATCCTTACAACAATTAGGGTTTAATGCTAAGCACTCTTCTGTTGTGTGCAATTTGTTCTTCAAGAAGTTGTTCATCATTATGAATCGAATGGCTCAGATGAATTTTGTGTCTGCTTTGGCGTGTCCAAGAAGTTCGACAGGGTGCACTATTTTAGAAGAAATGGTTGTGTCTTGTCATAATTCGCTTCCTATGCAAGATGTACACGGAACGGAGTAGTGAGTCTTCTCAACACACGCGTCAGAGTCTCTATAAGTGGTGACTCTCGACTTTGACGCTGGTGCGGGATGTCTCTCACTCTAGTTACTCCTTTATACTTCAATGCCTCTCACCGTTTGGTCGGCGCCAGGACACAACGACCTACCCGTTCGGTTCTCATCTGTTCCCTGACTCTTCCTTCACCATTGCTCTCTGCAGTCGATTCTAAGGCATGCATCACCGGATGTGCGTTCCATCTCCTTGATTGACACCGTATAACACACGCTAGTGTTGGTGTGCTGTAAAGCATCAATTTCCTTCCTTCCATCTCCTTAAAATGTAACGCGCTATGACGTTACAGTGCGTTCTCTTTTTAAAATGTAATTGTATGTAACGCTATGACGTCACTATAATAGGTTGTGATCGTGTTATTTTATTTTGCTTAAAAATGATTCAATCTTTGCAATATATGCAAATAATTTGTGTCTGAGATAATGTTCCAATCGATGAGTTCAATTATATCAAATTAATGTCACGAAGGCGCGCAAGACGGGGTTCACTATTGTGAGCGTTAATTGGGGATTTTAATGGCTTCAAATTGCGCTATGATTGCGTCATGATCATAACGGCTGTAAAAAGAGAAATTTTCTTTCGTCACATGCAGAGAACCATGTGCCACATCATGTTTAATTATTGAGCGATATTATAGGGTATTTCGAATTAAATCGACATAAATATAATGTTTAAAAAAATATATTATATTGTAATGAATAAAGTTTGCCCAAAGGTCTAAACTGTTGTGTCCCGTTTTTGTTTCCTGCGGTTAACACTTGAGCGCGAAAAATATGTGCCGCGAAAAACAAGTCATATATCAAACCGCAAAAATCAGATCCGCGAGAAATCGATTTCAATACATGAATATATCGAAATATTAAAAATTCATGGTCAAATATTTTCAGCCCTGTTACCCAAACACTGATAAAGCCAACCAAGCATTGTATACAAGTAGGATTGAGAGACATCTACCGGCAGTAGCCCTACTACTTGTAGTACTTAGCGGTGCAAGTGTGAGTTAAAGAAGACTCTTAATAATATACAATGCGTATAGGCCCCTAGCTATTCGGTGTGTGAAGAAGAGACTACATGTATAATCGTAGGCCTATTAGCAATCTTTAAAAATAGTGCGATGGTTGTATTTGTTTATTTGCAAGAATCGATTCTCTAATTTCTTTTAATACTGTTGTAAACAGACGCAGTCTATGCGAGTCAATCAGCGGACAGTTTGAAACGGACAACTTGTGCAAACAATTGTTACGCAATCATCAAGTGTGCCTCACGGTGAGCTTTAATTGAACTGACTCACAAGGCAAAGAATTTGTTGATTATAGCATCTCTGCGCGACCACAAAAATTAGACCACCGAACAACTTTTCGCCATGCTTGACCGCGAATAACACATTCCCCGAAAATAGGATGACCCATCTTACCGCGAAAATCGAGTGCCACGAAAAATTCTAGATGATTAATCGCATTACCACTCATTATAGCTAAAACAAACTATGCGAGTATTCGCGGCTTGAAGGGGGGAATAAATAAAGGCAATAATTACCATTTTACAAACTTTTACAATCATACGTTGCATTGAAAACAGAATAATATGATGGTAACTTGCAGCAAATTTATAACTTGCGTGTTTGCATTTCTTTGGCAAGTCGATGCGTTGGGGTAAGGGTGATGGGGTCTCTTCCACGAAAGAGCTCAATGGCTCTTGTCGTTTTACCGCCGCCACCACGTCTGGCCGTTTAGGTATGACAAACTATAATGTGTAGGTTTATCATCGTGGTTTGGTTGTGTACTTAGTGGAAGGTACTTCACCTGTGCCTTGTATTCTGGCTTAGGGAGATAATTAGCGTGCTTTGTTGGCATACGTAAAGTTTCACCTTTGTCTCTCCATTGTGCTGGTGCAACATACGGGAGGTGCTTGAATTCGTGTCGACGGTTGAAGCACTCTTCATTATTACATTCGCAAGTCGCAACCTTGGATACATGTGCAGATGTATTTTCTAGTTTATGCAGTGCTGTTATCTTGACGTAGGTGCTATCTGTAGCTACTCTAACAGCTTCATCAGGTTTGAACCTCTGCAACATTTCAATGAGGTTAATGTGAGCATATGCCAACATACTTGCTCTGAGGTGAGCATACGAGGTTGAGTGTCATCATAGTACGTGAGGACGTGACCCAAAAGACATCTCATTCAGTCATCGTTGCTCCAACTAATGTACCGTTTTCTCTTGTATCTTTGACTAAGAAGTCGAGTTCTCCTTTGTCAGTTACTAATCTACTCGTCATTATTTTGCAGTCAGCTTTTCTTCCCTGAATGAACTTGCCGATAATGCTGCAGCCCTGATTTCTGTCTTCTGGAAGGCACACTTCAGTTTGTTTCTTGAATGTAATGGTTGCTTCACGGATTTTGAAGGTGGCGATGCCTCGGTCTTTGAGAAAGGCGAGAAGTTGTGTCGGGGCCCAGCCTCTATTTCCAAAGTGGCTACCAAACCAAGCGGGAATTACAGGATGGACTTTCATTCCTGAAGTTGCGAAAACCTGTGTCAATATCTTTTGGGAGATCACCGTTGATGGAAACACGGGTCATTCTGTCAGTTGGGTGACCAAAGCGTTCGAAATAAGGTTTAGCTTTCCCTAGTCCCTGAAATGAGGCTGGATAGCAAGCTTTCATGTCGATACATACAGTATCTATTATGTCGTATGTTCCGTTCCAAAGACCACCATGGCCATGTTCCACACGTGCTTTTTCGATATCAAGGAGAAGAGTTACAGGGGTCGGCTTCCAGCCATTCATTTCCCTTGCCATTATACTGACTGCATAATTTTCTCGACTAGCGTTTTGTCGCCTAACGCATTACATACTTCTTTGAGTTTACCGTGTTGTTCTTGCGTTCTGTAGAAACGACCGTCTTGGAGCACGAACCGATCGAAACCGAGCTGTTTATTTAGGCCACTTCCGAGAAACCAGACTGCTAATGGCTCATTTTTGGTGGCTTCCATGACAGTTTCTCAGACATTACCTCTGAAGATATGGGCTTAGCGGGTTTGTGGAAATTTGAGGTCTTTGGACCACGCGTGGCCGTTATGGACGAATAGGTCTACTTTGCCGTACTTCCTGTTGCCTCTTTTCTGATATTTGCCACTGTTGTATATTATATCCTCACCGGCGATGTCACGCAGAATGATAGCTCGGCAAAGCATGCTTTCCAACTGTGTCACGTCTGCGACGGTGGCGCCAGTTTCACGGACTTTCACTTCCCACTCTTGGATGTTCATACGTCTTGCTGGTGTGAGACCTTGACCTCTCAGGACACCTTTGTAGTGATCGATGACTCTCTGTGCAACGCAGTTGAGTTCACCATCTTTGATTGAGGCGAGGTTTGCTAAATACGGCTGTCGTACAAGATATAATCCGTATATGACAGCTGTTACTGGGTAGGAATTTTGGTAGAACACTTTTTTTGTTACCTTGACTATATTTTTCCCGTTCTTTTTTTATTTTTTACTGGGTTAAACTTATCATCTATGAACCATTCGTGTTTGGCCATTTCACGAAGGAATGTAATGCGGAGTAGGAATATTCCATCTGGAAGCATAGCAAAAATATTTGCTGCTCTTGTGTCTGCCATCGCGCATTATAATCAACCCGTCGCCCTTCCGCTATTTCAACATTCCACGTAAGGAAGACTGCATAGGCGCCATCGACATCAAACTCATCTTTAGATTCTTTCAAATGCTCAACCCATTTGTCTTTGGGGAAGATAACTAGATGAGGTACACGGGTGTCTAGGTTGACGATTGATTCACTTGCTTTGCGGGCCTGATAATCACGAATGAGGCTATCCATTACTTCGTCAAAATCTTGATTTGTTAGAAATTGTGTGTGTGGTTTTGGTTTTGATGTTGGAGTTGGTGTTTGTTTTTTTACGTAGTGCTGGTTTTGTTGTTGGCGTTGTATTGTTTAATGCCTCCAGGCCTTCAGAGTACACCTCAAGAGATACGAGGCCTCCATTTAACAATTTCGTTGCACTGCAGTATCCATAGCTAATGATATATTATAGTTATCGTTATTCTCTGATACATAAATGGAGGATCCTGGAAACGTACATGAGCTAAAAGCTCCTTCATCAGGCTAATATGGCGGCCCTTGTTTTAGCCTTTAGTCTAGTCAATTTAACCTTTGCCTGAGCACCTCCAAAATCCTTGCATACTTGTGGTTCTGCCTGGGTTCCAACCCCACATCTTCGACAAGGCTTTGGTATATGTAGTTGGCAACCTTTGCGCATAAGTGATAAATGGATTCTACAATACGTACCAATACAACTTTTTCCACAGTTTGTTAACTTGTGGAGCTTGAGCCAGGCACAGTGATTATAACCCTTCATAATATTTATCTTAAGTATTGTATAGATATCGGTTAGGTCTAATAGGAAGTTTTGATGATCTTCTAGATAATTATATAAAGCCCCCTAGGCCGGATAGGGTGTGATCCGTCCTTTGGTGGCTTGCGTAGATTTGTTTTCGGATTGTGGGTCGCTGTCTTCAACATTGCGATCTTTGGTGAAGCAAAAATGAACAAAAAAGAAATCGTGGATGTCCTGTTGAAGGTAAACCATTATGATGTACTTGATGTATATGTAGTCATGGTATTTAATGTTGTGGTGTACATCAAGACTCATTAAATGTGTGTATATTATGTTCGTCCTGTCTAAAAAGTCATCAATTTGCAATGGTGTTAATAAAAATGAAATCAAAATACAGGTAGGTACGTGAAACCAGGTTGAATCACACTTTTATTGTTAGTAAGAACAATGAGAAGAGCAATTAAGAAGCCTGATCGAAGGAATCGCATGTATCGGAGACATGCAATAATTGTATGCTGCATGTGATGTAAGTGTGGACATCACCTTTGTCTTACAATAGGGGCTAGAAATATGATCAATCATTGATATTTCCGATCAGCAGATGTTTGACCTATTTATTGAGATTCACCGAGGGATCACTAACAGTTGCTACTTTGACATTCAACACCGATGTGAACAGACGTAACCCAATTAAGACACATCAGGATATTAATCGAAATCATTGAGCACACCAATAAACATTGCATTTTGATGCATACACTCCCTGAGCCTGAGGAAATAAGTCTGCTGCATTTTAAATGCCTTGACATTTAAAAATTGCACGGGTTTATTGGAAATATTTTCAATGCCTCAAAATTTATCGATTCCGTCTGAGGTAAATATCATGCTATATGTTCAGCAATTAGCTAATTACAGATGTGCAAACAATCACTGGCTCTCACTGGCAAGTGAAGTACAGGGTGATTCATAAGACTATTCTCAGTGTATGGGGATTTTTCAACGTGGCTTAATGTGTTAATGTGTTAAAAAAACTCAGACTGCCAACCCTGACCTACAGACGACTACGGACCAACTTGATTGAGACCTACAAAATCATCAGCGGACTTATCACCATCAATCATACAGACGTACTACCTCCCATTCAGACTACATTGACCCGAAGACACAGACACAAATTAAGCAAACTGAGGACAAACACAACTACTTACTCGACTGTCTTGCGACACCGCATCATAACAGCATGGAACTCCCTCCCAGCAGACACCATCAACTCTCCCACCATTAACATCTTCAAATCTCGCTTTGACAAAACTTACAAACACCACCCCCTAAAATTCAACATACAGACATCTAAAACTCACACTCCATCTAATCCAAGAACATAACAGCAACTAACCAAGGGTCAAAAACAGCTTTACTCACTATTTAAACCCAACCAGTCAAGTCAAGTTACAAAATAATATTTTGTAATATGTTTATCTGAAACCGTGCTATATATTCCAGATAGTTATCATTTGTAATTAGCAAAGCCTCTCATTAGAGTTATATATCTGCTGTCGGATTTTGCGTTCACTCATGAATATTCATATCAAAATACCAATTGCTGTCTACTTGGACCTCTCAAAGGCCTTTGATACCATTAACCATAACATTCTCCTTAAAAAACTTAACTATTATGGAATCACGGGCACGGCCTATGAAATGATGAAAAGTTACCTTACTAATAGGAAACAATATGTCTCATTTGCTGACTGCAATTCCAGGGACATCATGATTGATACAGGTGTGCCCCAGGGATCCATCCTGGGTCCACTCTTCTTCATAATTTATATAAATGATCTCCACAAATCATGTAGCAACTTTTTGCCCATTGTTTATGCTGATGACACCACTCTTTATAAGACCATTACCTCTCCTAATTCCATTAATTCCATAAACCAAGAGCTTGAACATGTAAACCTATGGCTCAAAATAAACAAGCTATCCTTGAATGCAAGCAAGACAATATATATGGTGTTTCACAAACCCCGTAAACGCCTCCCCACGTTAAACATAAGCATAGACAATGAAAACGTTGAGAGATGCATATCTTTCAATTACCTTGGAATCCACCTCAACCAAAACCTAACTTGGAATGACCACATAAAACGCACATCTTTAAAAATAGCACGAGCAACGGGGCGTATTAACTGTCTTAAGCACTTCTTGCCTAAGAAGATTCTGCTTACTCTTTATAACTCCCTCATCCTTCCCCATCTCACCTATGGCATTCTTGCCTGGGGTGCCAATTCAAATGACATAGCCAAGTTACAAAATAAATCAGTCAGAATCATTACTGCCAGCAAATATAATGCTCACTCTGAACCCCTGTTTAAGGCCCATCATCTCTTAAAAATTGAAGACATCTATAAAGTATACCAGCTAAATTTTTACTTCAAGTGGAAAAACGGCAACCTACCAAAATACTTCAACAGCTTTAGCTGCAACACCAACCGGGACACTCATTCTTACCATACTCGCACAACTTCAACTATATCAGCCAGAGTAAACCATGAATTCGCCAAGCATTCCCTAAGACACAGCCTGATCATTCTTCTGAACCAAACTCCAAACATCATAACAGATAAAATCACCACGCATAGTTACCATGGCTTCTCCTCTTATGTTAAAAATTACTACATCAATATATACACAAATGTTTGTTATAATAGTACATGCTACATTTGCCGAAATCAGCAACAACTATTGTAGGGCAACTACAAGATCTTATTCCTATGTAAAACACCCTAGCTACTCTTACACCTTTTCTTCTCTTTCCTATTTGATTAGTCCTCCTAGTTCCTCTAACTCTATCCCCGCTCTTTATTCTTTAACCGTTTTGTTTCTCACTTATATGTTTACCCTGTTTTCAGTACTTTCTTTAACAATTTCTATTTCTTTTGTACTTTTATAACTTTACTGTACTATTTTTGTATTATTTTTGTATTGTATTACCATCATGATAATCATTCAATTCTCACTCATTTCGTGGCATACATTTGTTACGTTCAGTTATGAACTTCGTATGTCTCCTGACCCTTGTCGAATAAATATATCTATCTATCTATCTCCAATGCATATGCATATATCTCATCCATTGATTACCTCGCGAGCAACTGATTGCTTCAGAGCGGTTCTAGTCTATTTTTGTGCTTTCTCATAATTTGGTCAGTTCATAATTCGTTTTGCTTGGCTTTATGCTACATCTGATTTATATTCACGCGTTCTGTAATAGTATTCTTCTTTTTCACCTCCCACCACCAGTAATGTAAGTCTCTATATATTTGTATCATTTATTATACAATCATTTACAATGGAATAACCATCCTTCTCACAAATTAAAACTGCGTCCATATCAACTTGGTGTTTCGCCTTGACACATTCCAAAGCATTGTTCGTCCTTAGTGGGAAACATTCATGATCCAATGAAGTTAGACTAAGATAATATTATAGTAAATCAAAGTATTTGTTATTAAATTTTGTAATTGTAAGTCGTATTTAAACTGATGATCTTTTTTATACATTGTACATGACATCAATCTTCATTTCACATCGCCCCAAGAACACAATCTTAACCTCAGCTTCATTCCCATAAAACTGAGGGCTGCTTTGGATGAATCCTTGCAGAGATTCACGAGTTGCGGATGTTAACCCAGTCGACATTAATCCTGGAAAACGACTCGCAAACTCCACAACTGCGGATAAAGGGTCCGGTCGGAAGCCGAACTGAACAGTCACTTCTTCTGTGCTTCTGTCATTGGCTGTATTTGTGGTCACTTGGTACCCTCTCTCGATGACGTCATCGATTTGTGTGCGCACACCTTCGATACAAGGGGCATCGGTGCTCTCGATTGTAAGATGCTCTTTGGTTGTGTATGGATTCACTATAGGGCAAAACATAAATGATTTACAGCTGATTGAAAGGTTCATCTCGCACGCTATTTCATTTGTTTTCTTTGATATGTGAATATAATCTACAAAGTGTTCCGTATACTATACCTCTATGCCCAGTGGCAAAAATGTTCACTTCAACTGGATAGTGATCGCTGACAGCCTTCGTCTGTAATTCTCACATGTGAATACAGTAACTGAATGACTGAACTGGTTACTTACGAGGGATTCGTTTAGACCAAGAATCGTGTCGAATCTGTACACATTGGCACTCTGTGGTATGATGGCACGCGACATTGCTCTGCCTGTTGTGATGATTCTGCGGCCAAGAAAACAATTTCAGAAGAAGACGAATAAGATGGTACAAAGAAGAGGAGCTGGTCAAAGACTTGAAAAAGCGTGCAAGGTGAAACAATGGAGAGTGGCACTACCTGTCATAAGCACAATCAGTGGATGAAGTTGTTGTGTCTGTTTCATCAGGAATCAGCCAATTGAACCTGCGGTCACCTCTGAGCGACACAGATGGCCATTCGGTTTTTGTCAAGTACCCACAATCAGCGTTGAAATCTCCCATGATAATTCCATCCTAAAATGTTGACAAAATAATGTTGCATTTATGTTTCCACAGTAATGGCCACAGTTTGTCGATGTCTATCTCTCATGCTCATGATTATCACCCAATAATCACTGTGGACTATTCACGATCTTCCAATAAAATTGCTGCAACTAATGATCCAAAATAAGCCAAGATGGCATGAGCTGAGATGGCACCAATATAAATAATGTAAACCAAAAATGATATAAGCTAAGAAGGCATATGTCACGGTCGAGTGACTTGATAAGCGTGGGCCCATATAAGCGCTTTGCACGGCCTCGAGTTATTTCGAATAAACCTTTTTAATGTACATATACTGTAAAACAACATCTTGATTTCATTCGTAACAACATCTACCATTGGAAGCTCTGGAATCTGAGATTACAACTATGGCTACCTGTGTGCCCCATAACAGGGAAGCAGCTTCAAAAACTTCCACCAGAGCATCAACTTCAGTCTCCGCCATATCAGGAGCAGTGTGGACCCCGACGAGGAAAAATTCATGCAATCCATCTGTGGAGGTAACTCTCAGCAAATTGTCTACATTTCAAAGCTGACCTTTGAACCTGTGATGTCAGTGCTGAACTTGACGCAATATGGTGGACGTTGGAAAATGTTCAGTTCGTCTGGATATTGGAAGTCGTCATCGAATGTCACTTTGTTATGTCTGTGTTGGTTATAAATATAATTAGTTGATTTTAGATCGTTAAGCAAAGCAAATAATGTAGCCTATAAGTTCATGCCGTAAGTTTATTGCAGCTCAGAAAGGAACACGATATTGCAGGGGAAGGAAATTTTCGACTCGTGCTAACCATGACTTAGTATGAATATTCAGGAGATCATTTTTTATTTGCTGTTGATTTCAGAAACACCAGAACGGGTTTAATCAGTTCATGTATTGACCGTGCGAGTATGGCCCTCCTATAATCATTACTTATCAGTTTATGACCAAGTCAATGTATCATTGTGCATTTCACCTGTAGAGATAAGCGTATTGTTCTTTGCTGTTGCTTCTTCCCAATCGTTCACTGATTGCCATCGAGTACTGATTGCTCTCTTGGCTGTAGGTCAAAGGCAAATGAGTTACACGGAATTAACAGAGAACGTCGAATTCTTACGCATTCAGCTGGTCAAGAAGGTCGACAATTGCAGTTCCAGAAGAGTCTCGGATTTCTTGAATCAACATAATGTCATACCTTGGAATTACCTGCAACCGTACATTAATAATAATAATAAAAAAAATAATAAAAATAACTATAACGATAACACAAATGATACAAATGATAATAACGATAACGATAATGATAACAATAGCAACAATGACAATAATAATGACAATAATAATAATGATAATGATAATAATAGCAATAATAGTAATAATAGCAATATTACATAGAAAGAAAGAAGTAATTATTATAAGTAATATATATAAGTAATTATAACAACTAAAATATATTGCTGGGTGTGAAGCATGTGTAACATAATAATTAGGTGTAATATGTTATAACATATTATATTATAACATAAGTTGCAGGAGTGATCGTAAATTGCCTTCATTGAAGTCGATTGATTCGCTGGAGCATTCAGTAAATGGAACATTAACAATGCCAACGTAGAGGGAGGCCAAAGCGTACATCGTTTTCTTTAATATAACTGAAGCCGT
Source organism: Capitella teleta (assembly GCA_000328365.1). Taxonomy (NCBI): domain Eukaryota; kingdom Metazoa; phylum Annelida; class Polychaeta; family Capitellidae; genus Capitella; species Capitella teleta. The sequence continues at coordinate 89,130 of KB310177.1, forward strand.
AACACATCGAAGCTGGTTTTCATGTGCAGATCCAATTAATCAGTTTTGCCAGTGGGGTGTGCAAATTTCTTCAGGGGCGGCTCAACCAAGTTTCCGAGTGCTTGCCCGTGAATTTGGTTCGGGCAAACACAACTTCATACTTTGCCTTCGTGTTATTGAGAGTATGTACAGCACTTGTAATGACCGAGTGTAGGCGTAGTTGAATGAGAAATTCACTTCGCTCCTTTCACCTGTCCTTTCTGGCTGTGGATGGCTATACAAAACCAGGAGGCGTTGTCCGGACGTTTTCCGTTATCTGAAGGGGTTCCCTGTGGGATAACTTTCCACCATTTACGTATCTGTGGCATCGGCCTCAGATTCAGATACGTTTTCCTTTCAAGAAAATAAAATAAATTTGGAGATGGGGAAATGTTTGTTTAATGATTCCGCAGCCGGAATCTTTGTCGGCGGACAGAAGTAATCGGATATTCTCTTGACATATTAACTATTTACTAGTCATGTTACTCGGCAGCACACTCCAAGCTGTTTCATCTGCAAGCACACATACCGAATGATGCTCTTTTGACGCCAAGATTAATACAGTAGTAACGTTGTCAAGGTTCCCAATAATTATAGCGCTGTCCATTTCAGAAATAATCTTTTAAATTCCTTTCCAAGCTCTTGCGCCGTGCTCACACAAGCTTCTCGTTCCATGCACGATTATAACACTGTATTTCCCACAACACTCAAACAATTGTTTGTTAAAATAAATAAAATTATATCAACATAATGTACTTAAGTACATTAATATTGATATCATTAATAATTTATTATTAGTATTGTTATGAGGAGTAGCTGAGGGTGTGGCCATCGCCATTTGCAAGAATACGCCATAGAGGGTGCCTAAAAGTCAAAGGGTGTCTACTGAGATCCCTGCTAGCAGAGGGGTGTTGGATGTCTGACCTGACCGTGGACAATATGTTTCAAGTTTTATCACAATATTTTAAAGACCGTTTGTACTTATAGAGAGCACACCTCGTGCGCTCACCAGTGATGGCGTCTGCTTGCTAGGAAGTGACAACAGCGGATCAACATAACGAACAAATAAATTCCACATGCTTAACCAATCTAATAATCTTATAATTATTAATTATAGCTGAATTATTAAACAAATAAACCACACAGTTCACCAATAGAACATCAATGGAAAAGAAAAACACATGTTCGCATTAGAATGTTATCACCAAGCAGATTTATTAGAAGATATCAATTGAATATATTGGTCGAACTGTAAGAAAATGTGCATGAAAGTGCAAATGGTATATAATTATTAGTTTGTTAGGCGATAAAGGCGACGCCATCGTGCGGACGATCTTTGCGCTATTCTTCCGCATGGCTTATTTTAACGCATTGGTGATCATAACGTCCAGTGAGCGGAGACGTTATGAAATTGCATTTTGAGACTTTAACATTAGGTGAATGGCGAGAGTGATCTATGCTATTTGTTAATTTATATGCGTTATTTATGCACGAATAAATCACTCAAATACACACAGCTGATTGGCTGGCGGACTCACTGAGTGCTATAATGAGTCTTGATGTACACCACAACATGAAATACAATGATTACATACATCATGCAAGTACAGATAATGGTTTACCTTCAAGAGGACATCCACGACTTCTTTCTTGTTCATTTTTGCTTTACCGAGGATCTGAATGTTGAAGGCAGCAATCCGCAATCCGACTTCATCATCTACCTCATCTTCCAACAGATTCACGATTTTTCTCAGGTGTTTCACAACGTTCCTCAATTGCCCGATTGGATTCGTATTCCGAGCATCTGTTTGTAGGAAACAAGGAAATACTAGCACAACGGTTAGGATACTGTGCAAATACATGTTTTTTTTACGTAGCTTTAGTGGGTGCATGTGAAAATATTGCGAATGGATTTGGCTGGAAGTGTCTTTAAGTACATTTCTTGGAGTCACTGACGCGAGAAGTGGGACATACTTACGAAGTATTAACAAATGATATTATGTGATGCGTTTGGGATGAGGTCGATAGGCGAATGAATGCTCACAAGTCCGAATTACAAGTCCAGAATAATTCTGCTACCAGAACAAGAGGAGATCAACTAAATGTGTAAAATGTACACAGAGGGTTCAGAAGGGAAGCCAGAGGAGACCGAAATGGAGGAAGACGCCGAAGAGGAGAGATACCAACCTGGTGCACCATTATATCCGCAGAGCAATATTATTTTCATAAACCAGTCATGATTCGAGCAAGAGATAATCATATGCATTGAATAAATAGCATTAGCTCAGACAACCCAGCAACCTCTTCCTTCGTGGGGATGACTTAGGAATAGACTCATTAGAGAACACTATACAAACATTCACAATGTTGTCATAAAATTTACAATAAACTCATCATGATATCTGCTCATGTAATTGTTACATAATTAACAGTTCTCATTAACCTTTTTCAGTTGCCGTATTGCACTCATTCGCGTTTTATTTCTCTTTTGTTATGTAAGCCGGACTTTGCTACTCAAATTTTAATACGTTTTGGAAATTTTTGGAAGAAAAAGTGTTGTACGTAATAGTAAGAATCGAATTGTAATTTTTTGTAAACATTTATCTATTGATAGCTTTTCAAATGTTGGATCAAATAGCCGTCTCTATTAATGTCAAAATTACACCTAAATGAAAATAACAATATTTCGAACAATGACATGAAAATTAAACTTTCTGAAAGCTGGTTCAGCTCCGTCGAGGCTGAAGACTTAGCTAATGTAATAGTGCCATAATAGATTTGTTGGGAATGCGGGAGGGTACAGTTACGGGCCCGCTGGATGCAGCAGAAGCTGAAGCTCTGTTGTCCTTTATTTGTACATATTGATTACCTAATTGTATCTACTATTTTGTCTTCTTGTTTTGTTTTGTTCTACATACATTACTAGTAGACTTTAATATTGACTTAACTGCTCACTTGTAGCCTTACGCCAGATACTATGAGGGGTGCGAGTAACATTATTATTATTATTAGGCCGACGGACAACATGAGATTTCAACGAAATAATTATAGCGTTATGATCGAACAGGTTTTCCCCATCATAACGCATATAAACTTCAGTCGCTTCATGAAACATATTCAATGATAAAGCAAAATGATCAATGAGAGAGCGGTGTCCTAATGTTGAATGAAAAATGAAATCATCAGCGGAAATTATTTTAAACTATTGATATTCACTGATCGTCTCCCACAGTCAGTGTTAAAGTCACCTCCTAAAATAACATTGTTGTGCAACTGCATAATGAGATAGATCTCACGAAGAACATGTTTGTACCCTTTGTTATAGATTGAGGTGCATCAGTTGGCATATATACATTGATTAAAATGAATTTTACATTAGAAAGAGAAATAATAGCTGCAACACAACGTTTGCTATCAACTGATATTGGAACATATATACAACCTGGACTATTTCTAATGACAATCATTGTGTAACACCCAGTTGGCCGCTCCGTCCGTCGTTTGCCCGTTAAACAACGAATGACAATAGTACAGCCACCAAAACACTGAGAATTTCATTAATTATCATCCATACCGGATTTCGGATTTTCCAATTACTCTTGTGGTGGGAAGATTTTGTTCAAGATAAAATCTATACATGTATTACTGTTGAAATGCCAATGTTCTTGTAAAAATATAATATCAATGTCGTTCATAATTGTATTAATGTAAGATATTCGATCAGTACGTACGTACCATGGCCCTTCATATTATATGTTCCGAGTTTCAATGTATTTGTACCAGCCATAATTATATTACAGTGTTTTTCGAGTTGTGTCATGCATTGCATTTGAAATGAGCATGTACATAATATGTGTCGCTCATATACCTGAACTCTGCGATGTGTTGTGGAAGAGAAGTGCTACACAAGAATACAAACGTACACCGGTCATTTATACACCAATCATAATACAATAATAATCATTATAATGCAAGATTTAATGCATAACTGCTTCCTGTTGCTGCGTTTGTCAGTACAGCTACAGCAACTAATTATAATTATAGTTAACGTGTGTTTAACGCAATAATGTCACGTTTACGCCTGAAACCAACCCGTTTTATGTTTTATGATCATCAAGTCAATTTTCTCATATAACTAATTGCTGTTACACGAATTACATATTCAAGTATACATCAAATGAATATTTATACTGGGATTATGTGTATGCCAATAACGCATCTAATCAAGAAGTGCATCCTATCATTGACCAGCTAGGGAGCTATTTATGTTATAGCCAATTGACCGGCAGAGAATGCGATCACCGTTCTGCAATATAACATATACATGCACCCAATGACCCCATGTAAGCACTCCTGTTACATATTTCGTGTTATATAAACCTCATTCATTTTGACCTTGTCGTCCAAGGTGGGTTACCTGTGAACGAGTAAACATCAAGCAAGTATTTTTCTTCTTCTGTACTATGGTCTAGTGTACTTATTATACGACTTGAGTATATTTTCTTCCTCGTGCACTTCATGATCTTAAGCATGACCTCCCGGTTACACAGAGCTACGACCAAATAAGTTCATAACATAGAAATTTTCTTCAACGAAGAACAACAACACGATGGCATGCATTCTCAAACGGTCGAAAAATCATATAAAAATCATATAAAACGAAGCACATGGGTGGTCACGTGGGTTACGCAACATAGTATTCAGGATAAGAATACCCACTGTTCAGTATTGACGATTTATATAAATGATGTGAGGCTGTGTACGAAAGTCTTCAGCCAAATTGAACTTTCTTAATTATGCACCCGTTCATTCATTATTTCGAAAAGCACAAAACACATATAAGATGCTAGCTACGATGATTAATATACTGCTGTGATTTCTGTGATTTTGAATGATGCAAATATCGAATCTGTAGGATAATATGATTTGATCAAATTTTATCGTGTAGAGCTATGATTCGCCTAACTTACATAACACCACGAGGGAGAGCACGTGACCGAAATGAAACTGTTTGCGAATACTTACTGGGCTAGTACCTTTGGATATATATTCTTCTTTGACAGAAGCAATCTTACTCATAAGAACAAAAACTGTTTGGTATAACCACCTCCTGATCAAGTTCCTCTGAAGGTAAACTTTTTAACATTGTTTCTTGCAACACCTAAATTACTTTAGTCTCGCTGCTGGCAACTATGGAAGCCAAATAAGTTCAATCCGATCTATTTAATATCAAAACAAACTATATCATTTCGAATAATGAAGCTTTAGCTACAATTTACTTTTTCTGTGTTTGAAGATTGGCTGATTCAAAATGTGGGTGTAGGCCTACTTCTTAATCATTTAACTTTGCATGAGCCATAGCAATGCTTTGTTTACATTTGTTATATGAAATGAATGGTCGGTTAAAGTAGGTGTTTAATATATATTTATTATAAATCAATTTAGTCATTAGCCACACTTACGGTAAATTGATGTATTGAAGATAATGCATTAATTATATATCAATTAAGAGATATTTCCTGTTGCATGCTCGTGGTTTATTATCCAGCAATGCGAGTTTAATTTTCACAGTGTTGTTAATAATGCGGATATGTAACGAAATTACTTTCAGGCAATAATTTATTCGAGTAATATCATTTACCCAGTGCTTCATTAATTAGATCACTCGTTCATAATTTTACAAAAAGGAGACCGCTAAATCGTCAGGTCTCCGGGATGCTACTCGTATACGAAATTAGCCTATAATATTAACACTAGGCTGACTTGGCTTATATAAATCAATACATGTTAATTTATGCAGCATTAATAACACAGGGTACATGATATAATTGTGGTACACCACCCGCTGCTGTTTTATCTGCAGTAAATATCCACAGCACGGCAGTACGGTGAGTTAACAATAACTGGATGTGAGTGAATTGGTGCAAACAGAATTAAAGGGCTATATTCATTTCCCCAGGCAAAGTGCTCGTTGGCTATTATCATTGCTCGCATATTCAGCCTTGACCCAGGCTTTGACCCAGATGCCTGCATAGTAAACACACAACAACTGCGATCCCGTTTCGGCGAATAGCAGAAGGTTGTGTTGATACGTTGCCTGAGGCGTCACCAGTTGTGCTTGAGTTGAAACTCGTTCTCTTCTTCAGATTACCACAACATCATCATGGGATCACCCAACATGGCCTACCTTCTACCCATTGTGCTCTGCTGTGTGTCGCAGGTCGTCATGTTCGCCTTCAATGCTCTTTCAACCACTCAAATAGGTCAGTGAACTCTGTGTTTTTTAATATTAGGCAGACCCTCGACGCTCTCTCTGTTGGGTGATGTTTGCTACTCTCAATTGCGCTTTTGTCCATGGCCACGGGCAAGGAAAAATTATATATATGTATCGATATAATTATATGATATACCATTACATATAAATTAACAATAAATGCTGCACAGCGATCATTATAATGGAAATCCAAGTATTGAGACATTATAATCATTTTCGTCGTTCTTACGTCACTGATCAAGTGACAATTTTTTGGATTTTCTTTGACGTCGTGGGTATATTTGTGTGTCCATTGTGGCTCTTATTGTGAATCTGCGTCGGGAATTAAACTCGATGATTGTATACATGTGGAACTATTTGTTTTATAAATGAATTAGCATGCGGGTAAAATTCATTGTATGAATGTTTGTTTACATTATGAAGACTGTAACAAACAATTATGAAGCATGTTGAACGGAATCATAATAGTGTTCACACTTATTTCCGTGTCCTCTTTTCTTGCCACTTGGTTATAACTGAACCCACCATGTTTAATCATAGATGGCAACGTACCGTGACTTATTGAATTCACGTTCCTTAGACGAGTCTTACGTCATCGAACTATCAAACTGCAAAGTCGCCTTTGATGTTCCTTGCATTACTCTTACGGATTTCTTATCTTTCAGGTGGCCTCTTTCTGAATAACACTGGTGACATATCAGACATCTGGTACTCGAACATCACTCCGTCCGGAGCGACCTTCTCCATCTGGGGAATCATATACGCCTGGCAAGTCCTCTTCATCGGCTACGCATTGTCCACTATCTGCAGAAAAGGGGTCGACGATAACCTCTACATTTCCCCAGGTGTACTACCCCCAGCTCTCTTCTACGTATACGCTTTCAATAATTGTTTGAACATCGCCTGGCTTTTCTTGTGGGACCGCACAGTGCTAAGTACGGACTACTTGATCGCAGCTCTTGTTGTTATATCCCTCACTCCCTTTTCACTGTATATCTGTGTCGGTATTACCTGCTACACCGTCGAGAAATATCACGTTATCCTTGAACAAAACTCACTAATGAGAGAGATCTGGTTGATCCGGTTTTTGGTTCAGAATGCTTTCGCTATTTACGCGACCTGGACGACAATCGCGACGATATTGAACCTGGGTGCTGTAATGACGTACGTCGGTGGCGTCGACATGGAAACCACGTCGCTAACACAGCTGGGGATTCTCAGTGCGGAGATCCTCGCTTGGTTCTTGTTGGATCTGTTCGCTTTAGACCGCTACACGCGATATTTGTTCACTCCCCATTTCGTTCTTGTTTGGGCTTTCACCGGAAGTTTCATGGAAAATTACGCTAAGGGTGAAGGTGAGCCCCACGCGACCTTCATCGCTACCCTGTTGGGGTTGTCCGCTTTTGCCCTGTTCACCAAGATCGTTGTGATGACCTACCGGGGTATCAAGCATCCCTTGTACAAGAACTCCGTTATTCTGCCGACACTCGAACACGGGAGCAATGCTAACCCAGGCTGCGACCCAGAACATTCAAAATAATCTCAAGAATTGCCTCTAAGTTATAAATTTTGTGTGTCTATATTATGTGTCAAACAGATTTGTATTCCGTCAAAGTTGCATTAGATAATCATTATTGATTCGTTTAATTTTGCTTACTGTATCTATACGTTGTCAAGCCCTTCCTTTTTTCATATCTTTTTGTACTCATCTTTCAAGTCAATCTATGAATTATCAATAAAGGTGTGAACTTGCTCTTCTCGAGTTTTGTTATTGCATAATGGCACCATTTCTTCTCTGGTCCGATATATAGTTATCGCCGCATTACATAACCTGTTATCCTTATGGTAAGGCGAAATATTGGCAGAAGATTCCACTCAGTATTAGGTCACGCCTATCAAGATAGGCAGTGTTGGCGATTGAGGTATGATGTAACATCCAGGGACGCTGTGTACGCATGGTGTACGTACGTCACACTGTTGAGGTATACCATACAAGTACGTTCATGTATCTTCACTTTGAGCAGTGCAGCGGAATTATCAATGCCGGAGTATTACATAAGTGTTGATTCCTTATTGATTCAAGCCAAACTACAACATTTGCTGATGTGATGCAATGCGGTTTTCACTCGCACTTTGCCACAACGATGGCAGGTGTACTGTCCCTTGCAACACTCACCAACCGATCAAATCGTGGTTCATCAAAGGATGTTATTACAGGCGAAGTTCGGAAACAAAGAAGAGCGACAAATTATACGTTTGTATAGAGCATTGTTCATTTGTGATAGCTGTAAAGACTACTAAAGAGAGGTTACTGGTCAGACACCAGGTGTTCTTTACTGTTCTGTCTAGCAAACAGTGGCCGATGCATGAGTAATAAGTTGGCCTACGTATTCTTTTATCTTACGGGAATTCACTGTCAAATATTTACCAACTTCCTAGATTCAATATTTCAACATAAGACCTTTGATCAAACATTGAATGAGATTCCATGATTCGGAAATCATCAATTGTTCTTAGAGAGTTATCACTGCATGTGATCTTTCATCAACGCAATAAAAAGCGAAGATCATTATGAAGTTATACCCTTGAAAATATATATATATATATATATATATATATATATATATATATATATATATATATATATATATATATAATATCTATTATTATCTATTGTCATTGGTTTTTAAACAAGTATGTATGCATAAATATTATCTGAATAATTTTAGGTGATAGCATAATGATCACAATACCTAATCTGTCCACGAGACAAGCCTGCAACAGAGCCAATGTGGCCAGGAACAGCCATCCGATCCGCATGTTCAAAGCGAGAGAAATGAACGCGGAACCAGGATATTGCACCTTGTTAAAACATACGCTGTTGCCAAATTCAGCATTCAGGCAGCAGGCTGCGTACTCCGCAGCAATTGAACGAGCAATATCCCATTGTATCGTTTCAATAATTATATGCAAGACCTTCGACTATAACTATAACACAATTACGTACTATTAACTCTATTTAGTTCTATACTAAGCTAGGATCGTCATATATTTTTTTGTGGAGCACCTGGAGGCTCTGATGACCTCTGATGACCTTTGACCTCTGGTGACATCTGATGATCTCTGCATCCGTGTAGGCACCACACTGGGTATCTCAATTAACGCGTGGGATCAATTGAACAACATTGTCCCGGGACTGACTTTCCCAACCTGTATCACATGCATAAGAACGTCAGACGACGATAATGACCGGGTTCAATTGTACTTTGACTCCTGTCCATAATTCGTTAACTGTTTCAACTATGCACCCAACGATCCACGTGTAAATAGAGTCCCAGAAAGATGTCCGTCTATGTTGAGGGATAAATATATCTCTGAAAATGAGGCAAGATAGAGGACCTGGAATTTATAATTGAATAGGATGCTTAGTTATTGCTTACTATGAAGAGTCCATCCGTGGCGTTCGGCGGCTACTTTGAAAGAACACAAGACGTATAACACGGACATAGCGAATACCAAATATGGAGTAGATTGGCGTGGCCTAGCTGCCAGATAATGAGAATTATTCGGGTGCCTGGTTCTGTTAATACTACTCATCGTAAATGTTATGTGAAACTTTCAACAAAGGGTTGTGGTAAAAGATTTACTCTGAATGAATACATGACTTCGTTAATTTACACTCTCATGCGACTTATTTACACGTTGCTTTAGTAATAGCCATCGTTACTTAATTTTCCAAGCTGGGTCGTTGACCCCTGTTCAATGTATTGGCAACAACTTGTGATACGTAAATATTGATCTCCTAGCCTCAATTAATCTCTCAATCAAGCGAATAATGTGTTTTGTGAACTGGGTTCTGTCTGTTCTGTTCTCTACTTGTGATGTAATAAATAATTTGCCTGGGAGTGGTTCTTAATAGTTCATAATTTTATTGAGGATGTGTGTGTGTGCGTGAAACTACAATCCGTTCGCTGCCACACACATCCCGATGACAAGGCTTCAGTGACATCCAGCACTTGGTCCTGAATGGAAAGCAGAGCACCAATTAAGGCAATTTCTCAGCCATGATGAGGACGAAATAAATTATGGTATTGCAACCTGAGTTACAACAGCAGTGTGGCCTCAAACTAAATCGGTGAAAAGAATATTTTTGTGCGTGTTTGTAGTGGATGCATAAATTACAACAGACCGCATATGTGATATATATCGGAATACATCTTTATTCCAAGTTAATTATGCGTGCAAACCTAGCAATTTCCATCAATTAATCATGCATTTCAAAGGTAAATGTAATTAATATGAAATTATACAATAAACATCAACATACCTACATTTGCGCAAGCACCACACTTACAATAGCCATCATTTGAAATGAAAATTATCTAGAAGGGAAAAATAATCTAACTTAGCACGCACGATAACAGAAATGAGCCTTGCTCCTGGGTCTCACGAATGACATGAAAACAGAAG
>KB310182.1:28049-53788 GCA_000328365.1 Capitella teleta
CAAATCCAAAGAACTTGAAAAGAAGTAATCGATGAATGCTTGACCAGCAATACTCCATGGAGTAGTATCTTTGGCTTGACAGAAGAGTCTACTGACAATTTCAGCCTTTCAGACTTCTAGTCATGCAAACAGTACCGACTACCCCTGCAATATGCTTGCTGCGGCCTAATTTTTAGGTACATCGAATTTGAGAGGTTTAAAGTATCGCTTTCTTCTCGCGCTCGATTTCATACCGTCGAGACAGCATAAAAGTAATTCCTCTATTGTTAACAATGGGAGCCGTCGAGTGAGCAGATCTTTCAGCAGTTCTCATAAAAGAACTCTCGCACTCATCTCGTTTCAAGTTATTCTGCCTGAGCAAGAAATTCGTAAATTAATTGTTCTTGAATATTAGTCATAGTTGACCAAATACTTCAAAAACGGTCTCTCGCCACTCACAAAAGTCCATAAAATCGATCTAAAAAGGTTCCGAAATGAACAGAGGTCTTCTTTAATTTTCAAAGAAATAGCATGCAACATGTATACAATTATACATGTGAAAAGATATTTATGTAAGCGTGCAATTGTTCTAAGACCTTAGGGCAATGCAAGGTGTATTTGTAAGATATGAATAAAAATGACTTATGAGGCCCGCCAGAGATCGAACCCGGGATCTTCGGTTTACGGTACAAACACCATAACACTTGGCGCCGAGCCTTTTTTTATTGCAAGCTTCCTCTCAAAGTCTGAATTAATTTCATGTCCCGTATACAGGACATGTTTTCGCCGGTGTCAAAGCGTTAAAGTTTACAATCATTCATTTGACTGACGATGTTATAGATTAGCATTTGCAAAAAACTGTAAATAAAGGTTTGATTCTCACGAAAGTGGTCTCAAAACACCCAAGCCTGTGTATGAAGAACTTGTGAGTTTTGACAAGAAGTCTCCAGTTAATTTTAATGTCATGACAGAGACAATTGAATTGTTGGTGACTTTGGGGATGGGCAATGTTTTATTCGATGCTTCACATTCGACACTAAATTTGCACAATTCTATAATGTGCTCAGTCCAATAGAGCGTTTTTGATATTTTGTGGCTAATTTTACAAATATTGCAAGTGAAAGCTTTAAATTAAATTCTTTCTGATGTCAGACGTAACAAAATTTTGGAATCCTATTGTTGCAATATGTAACTATGAAGTTGTATTGCATCGTCATAAACATAAACATATACACATACATATACATGCATCTACAATTATATCATTTGCATCATTTGTAGGCTTATTTTATCAGCTAATGATACTTGTATAGTGTTTTGTCTACAATGGTGTAACTTTTTTCAATCAACGTTACATGCCAAATTATTGTAGGCTCACAAGAATGTGTAATTATCTGTAATTGTAACTCGAAGCAAGATGCAACAAAACGGGAATCATAACGTGACATTCATGCACTACATCATTGCCAATATTTCTTATCAGAGCAAAGTTCGTTATCAGTTGAAATCCCATTGCACCTGCACGAAACAAGTATGGCGTCTGACTGAGTCAAGATTCACCCGAGCGATTTTTCATAATTAACCAAAATGGATATCCAAAAACAAACAAACCGTGTCCAAGTTGTTTGTGCCATTCTGGCACTGTACTATTGTGCTTCTGGTAAGTGCACCAAGTGCCAGAGACTGAGATAGCTTTGATGGTATCAATGTTTCGTGGCCATAATCATAAATTCATAAACATGTTGAATAGATTAGCCGCAGATATTTATTGGATTAAACGGTAAATGTTAATTTGTTAGTGAAGTAAACTGTCGGGAGACCCAATGGGATATGTATGCCATGGAATACACTTTAATACAAGCATCTTACTTGCATAAGTGTGTCACATCTGCATGGGTACCGTTGTTTACATTATGAGTTCTCCACAAATTCGCAGGTATACTGTAAAGATAATTATATCTAGGTCCTGTAGGCTACATATTAATATAATTATAAGACTAATTCATGATCGCTTAACACGGCTTTTGCCCAAAACAAAACAAAAAGTTCCATTATCATGGTCACACAATCAATGTTTTATTTCAATTGATTTCAGTGTTGTCACAGAGTATGGACCCCAAAGTGACCATCACGGATACTGACCCGGAGTCAGATGGGGTCAAAGTCCGAGGGTTCATTGCCAGCGATGTGTGGCTGAATTGCTACGTGGAGAACCTCCCCTCAGACCTCCAGGTGAGTTGTGCTTACCTGATGTATTTATATTTTACATGTACATTCATAAACAGATTTCCTTCAATTTTGACTCTGTGTATAATAATATACATGCACGTGGCTGCATTGTGTTTGGTGTTTATCAATGCATGTACAAGTTGCCCATGGGATTTCATCTGTATACTCAAATTAAATTATTGATATATGTGAGGGTCCACGGCAAAACCGGTCACATGGGTCGGGATAAAAAAATGGAGCTTGATACACCAACGGACAGCTGACACTTTCCTGAGTATTTTGGTGCAAAAATCGTGGAGATATCTCAAGGGGTTACAAAGTTACAGCGTTTTGAAGTCCGAAACTTCAAAAAAAAACATCATTTTGAGAAATTCGCGTATATATTATATACTTGTTTATTTGTGCTCCTCCATTTTCCTCGATCTTCGTATAGGTCCGATGGCAGCGCAGCATAGTGGACAAAGACGGTCGTCCGGTGGTCATCGACATCTCGACCGACATGGCAGTGGAGGACAACATGAAGTGGTCAATCGAGAAGCCGACCACGTACTCGTGGAGGCTGAGGATCAAAGCGCTGGAGATCGAAGACGAGGGAAATTACACGTGTTTCGTCCGTTTGACAAGCAACAACAACAGAGTTGAAGCCAACAGAACTGTCCTCTCTACAGGTATTTCATCGTTAAAAGTTCCGTTCAAGTTTCGGTGCTATAGCCTGTCTGCTATAGTATCCAATATACTATTTGCCGTATGCATGTATTTTGATAACACCGCTCCATACTCATATACATTTTCAAGATGTGCCTCAAATTCTTGACTCGGAGTCCAGCAGTGATACATCAGTAAAAGAGGGAGACATGCTTCCCCTTCGATGTAATGCTTCGGGCCGACCCTTCCCGACCATCATGTGGAGGAGGGAAGGAAACGCCATTCTTCCAGGAGGGGGCGTTCGGAAAATGGTCAGTATATTGTACCAGCAAATAGTCTGTCATTAATTCATTTTCCACAGGGGTCTCTATTAGACATCAGCGACATACAGTACACAGCACGGGGGAGATATCTATGCGAGGCGTTCAATGAAGTCGGCTACGACCGAAGAGACATTATTCTTGAAGTGCAACGTAAGTTCTCGTTGGGCTAAATTTGGTTATAAATAATTATGCTCCCTGTTTTCAGACTCCCCAAAGCTGTTCCCCGATCCGGCCAGCGCCAAGACTGGTCAGGCGGTTGGATACCAGCGGACGCTGATCTGCCACGTGGACGCGAACCCCGCCCCGTCCACGTCGGCGGAGTCAAACCAGCTGTACTGGAGTTTTGACAACATTCGGATATCTTCTGATAGCAGGTGTGTGGAGGGCATTTGTTGTGGCATGTGAATGCAATTGTTCCATGTTAAACAGACGTGAATTTCGCATCATGCAAGGAGCTCACGGTCGTCTGACGTATGAGCTGATCATCTATCGGGTCCAGTCGTCTGATTATGGGGTTTTCTCTTGTCACGCGAGGAACACCATCGGCTCAACTAGTGTGGATATCGAACTCTTTGGTTCGTATAGATCATTTTAGTCCATCGTTATTTCATGAATCATAATTTGTTGAAGAGGAAAAAAATCTGGATTTTTTTCAATGTTTTTATTATTTAAATTGCTTCTCTTGCAGAAACGGACGAACCACAGCCGGATAAAAGAGATGAAATTTCGCGGGCAACGTTCTCGGCAGTCGTGCAGCCTTTGCTTGTCTTCTTGTCAATCATAACGTGTCAGCTTGTGAAATCATAACGCAACTTTCGGAACAATTCTATTTCCTTTTATCTTTCGTGATTTTGTATTTACAAAGAAACTCAATCATATCACTTTCATTTTATGAGAAAAAAAAGACAGATTATATGTATTTTTGCCGGCAACTTACGCACTATATAATATTATATATACTATACTCTCTGTAATTAATACAAGTACCAAACAGTTTGCTTGCATTGGTTTTATTAGCACTCACAACTAACTACATGTATAATATATACATTTTGGTGGGCTTACAATATAGTTTATGTATAATAACACAGACACTGATTCTGGTGCTTGCAAATTTGAAGTATATATGAGCTTTAATGGGTTCGAAAAAATGAATGGTAAAACATATGAACATTAATTCATATTTTTCTATACTTTTCTATGCTATTCATGTGCTCACCCTGCTAAACGACATTCATTTCAAAGCATGTATGGCTGAGTTTATTCGTGTATTGTTTTCTCTAATAAAAAGATGAAACTTAATTGTAACAATGTAACACATCAACCATGCATTGGCTACGATTTCGTTTTCTTAAAGGTTTTCTCATTGCATGTGCTTCATGGAGTCGCAAAACATTTGTTTATGCTGCTATTATAGGATTTGTAGCCTATGGTATTATATAATATTATATATACCAACATCATGTGGCTATAAGCCTGTGCCAGTGAATATACAGATGGACATGGAAAATAAAAACTGGTCATGCACTACTTTTCTCACCTCAATATATTGCTGTAGTGATACTGATAACAAAATGTTGCCAAAACTAGTGCTGCCACTTATTGATAATGCATGTAAACTGTAATGTGTAAAAGCATCATTTTTAATTTGCATGTGGTTGGTAGATGCGATTGAGAAACTCGTGTTTGTAAACTTGTCAATGCAAGTGATTTCAGCTGTGTTAAATTTGTGCGGACTATAAGACCGGTGATTACAGCAAATAATTCAATGATTGCTAAGTTTGAAACTTTTTTTCGAGCACAAAAATGATTGAAATGTATTTCAAAAATGTGAAACGCTTTCGTGCAATGAGGCAAGTGGATTTGAAATAGGCGCCCAAAGCACGTGTTTTTGTTTACGTCGCGGTTTCATGACGCATCGGTTTGCGCATAATTGGGTCATCGCTGTCAAGTCAGCCAATCGCAGCGAAGCTGATGAAAAGCCAGTAAGACCCTTTACTATGTATTCCTTGTTCAATGTGACTTGATATGCTTCAAAACTATAACCAATGGAACCTGCATTGAAGATTATGGAACATGTATGATTATGGTTAAGGTTGTTGATGAATAGTCGAGAAATCCGAAGTTGAAGCTGTGATCAGTTTTCCATATTCTCCCAAAATGCGCTCCCCCTTCGTCCGCGAAAATACTACTGTGCTGTGTAATGCGTCTGGTGAAGTTGATGCAAATTAGGGGAATCCCCAAAAATGCAGAACCTTAATATCACAATTATTATTATATGTGCGAAACAGAACTAATTGCAAACGAAATCAGAAAATAGTATTTTATTATTTTCACGATGTTAGCAAATCACAGGTAGAGCTTCCGAACCATTTCAGTTTGTCGAGCCATATGGTTATATATTTTAATGGAGTTATATACAATTTAAAGCGTTCTTAAGATGTGTAATAATAATTATATATAAATATATTTTAAAACACATTATTTCAACTATGATTCAGGTATGACTGCCCTATAATACTTTATTCGCTCATTTCTCTCCAAGCTGCTTCACGAGAGTACGTCCATTTTGAATTTGTAAGTTTCGCAGTGCGCACTGTGGATGGTTATATATATATCACATCCATAGAACGTCCTGTGCATAAGAACATGCCTTCGTCGGCCATCACTGAGCACAACTCGCGAATCGTCGAGAAAATGTCGTCATTTCGATCGCTGATTTAGGTATTTATACTATATTTATCAACCTTCTGAAGATCTTCATTAGATGTAGGAACTATCCATCTTTCATGTCGTCTTCGGATTAAACCTGTGGAATATCGATTATAGCTTGGAAAATTGTTTAACCGAAGGGTGTTGAAATATTAACGCGAGGTCAGTGTGTATTGACTGGGCAAAATGGCGACTGTTTTGATGTCTGATATCTAGTCCGTTGTTCACATTTCATGTATTATAGAATCATAGATCGTTCAGGATATATTTTATGCTCAGCCGATGTTATTAATGTTGGTTTTATGCGTATTTTGTATGGTCTTAATACGCAGTTATTGCAGCGGCCATTTTGTTTGAATCAGGGATCGTTCATTTATTCATCTTCCGACATTCACCGAAGTTGATCTTTTGGCAGATGGCTTTCTTCGCTTTTGTCATGCTGCGCGCCAACACTCATGTAACGTATGTGACATGTCGGGGTTTTTACTATGTCTGCTAATCGGTTCTGTCGATTATTTCTGTCTTTTTTTTTATTCATTTGATTTTTCTCGAAGTCTTATTCTGATCGTTAAGCACGTTGTTTGTGTAAGTTACCTGGCTTATGCATCATCAAACATCCCTATGTTATCAGTTATAACTTATGTCTGCTTAGTCTCAAGGGGAGAGTGCCGTTCACCAGAAAACAGTCTTGACTGAATCATTTCGTGGTTTTGTAACAAGTACAATGCCATGACCAAATATAGTTGATTCATCATTGTTTTGTTTTGGATTTTGTGGGTATTGGTGTAAGTGTGGCTACAAATATACAATACTGGTAACCTGGTTGATATGCAGTTAGATCATCATCATATTTATGATATTATTTGTCATGGTCTTTCGTTATTGGCGTAAGTTATCTTTCTCTGATCATCAAAATTGCATTCTTTCAAGTGAATAACCCGCTTTGATTCCCTTACCAGGAATTCGCAAGCATGCGATGGAAAACTCACTTGAATCCCACTGCATAGTCTGAAACAATCATGGTGCGTGAAAACAAAGACAGCAGCGCAGGGCTGGACCCTGATTTTGCCAAGTGGTGTTTGGAGGCAGTGCGCAAAGTGCGGAGCCACAAGCAGCGACCCAATGTCCAGCGCATCACGGCTGCCATCCGCCAGCATCACCACGTGGAGGAACACGAGGTGGAGCAGCAGTTGGAAGCAGCCGTCACAGAAGGCTGCCTCCTCAAAACTTTTAACCAGGGCATGTACACCTACCGGGACCCAGCTGCCGTTCACCAGCTGCAAAACCGTAACTTGTCTGTGAAGAAGAACAGTGATCTGATCAAACCGTGTATGCGCGCCATCCGGGAATTGGGTGAGCCTGACGGATCATCACTGAAAGCAATCATCAAGTACATTCAGTGCGCGTACAAGGTTAAAGTCACGGACGGATCGGATTTGACGTCTGTGGTGAAAAGCTCCCTTCGCCAGGCGGTTGAAGCGAATCAAATTGAAAAGGAGGGGGGCGGGTACAAGATAAGTGGCGTGGTGCCTGTGTTCAAGCAGGTCAAGCGTATGACCCACGGCCAGTTTGTTGAACGGCAGCGTGACCTCGCTTTCTTGGTTGACGTCAAAGATAAAAACAAAGTAAGTTTGCCGTCAATGTTCTCATTGATCATTTAATAATTAATTGTTGATTCTTCACCAGAAAAAATCCAAGCCTCTTCCGCTGTGCAGTTTCTGTCTGGGTGCCGACGACAAGAATCGCGATGGAGTTCCTGAGCAACTGATATCCTGTGCTGATTGTGGCAATTGTGGTATTTGCATTGAGGTTCACGCTGATTGGATGCGTCAATGTTTCACGCCCCATAGGTCATCCTTCATGCCTGAAGTTCTCTGACAGCCTGGTAGAACGCGTGGGTCACATGCGATGGCAGTGCATTGAGTGCAAGAAATGCTCTCTGTGTGGGGAAACGGGCAAGGAGGTGTGTAGTCCCGTAGGTTTCAAAAAAAATTTCTATCTCTTGACTGTTGTGCGTTTGTCGCATGCTGACAGTGAGTGGTATGTACGAGAAACACTTGTTTCATTTCCTGTTTTGTTCGTTATTTTATCGTGTCTCTTAATTTATTTATTTCATTTTTTTTCCTTTCTTCTTACTCATGATTGTGAGAGAGCGGTGTGAATTTTGTCTTTTTGTCTTTGTTATTTATTTAAGAATAGAAATTTCTTTTTGTTTTTCTGCTTTCTATATAATTTGGCAATCTTCCAGGACAACATGCTCTTCTGTGACGCGTGTGACCGAGGCATTCACATGGAGTGCTGCATCCCACCTTTGACCTCTGCCCCTGAAGGTCAGTGACCTCATCGTTTGACCTTATCGTTTATTCTAAAATTTTTGCTCAGGTAAATGGGTTTGCTGCCTCTGTGACGAAGACACAATTGAGGCTTTCAAAGCGCTGAACCAGCCGACCATCAAGTTATCAGATCTGCATAAAATGTTGAATCGTAATCAAAGCGAGGCCAGCGTCACGTCAAATGATAAAGAAGTGGCAGACAGTAGGCCGAGGGGAAGGTGTGGTGACTCCTTGGTTTCATTCTTATGCTAATTTCGAGTTCTTTTTAGACCGTGCCGCAAAGCTCTGTACGATCCTAAGTGCGGGATGTCTCGGCAGGAGAGGCTGAAGCGCAGGTCTGGCCAGGTGGATGCCCCGGGTGAAGTGCCGTCTCCGGTCGAAAGGACCAACGGAGAAACTGAGCCGAAAGAGGAAAAAGCAGATGAGGGGGAGAAGGGTGATGATGGAATGCCAAAACCTCCAAAACTTGTGGACGGATTAACACGTTTTTTCACGCCTTCGTTCTCACGACGCAGCACGGCCGGTGGGGCTCTGGTACGGCAGAAATCGCAACAGAACGGAAATCAACAGACGAGTAAGAGTCAACGAGCAGCGAACAGACTGATTAAGAAATCACGCTTATTACAAGCGAATAAAGTGCGTAAAAAGAAGGCTGGCAAGCCTCGCAACAGCGGTGACATGAAGGGTCTCTTTGACGGACTTTCACATCTGTTTGCCGCTGAGGGTGAGCGCAAGAAGAAGGGAGTGCCCCTGTACAGTGATGCACTTCGCTCGCCTTGTAAATCAACGAGAGCCACGAGAACCCCTGTGAAGCGCGATGAGCCGAGCGAACATTATGACTGTGAATTTGAGTTGTATGAATATTCTGTGACAGTGAAAGTCAAGTCTAAGAGGAAGTTAATGGGACCAAAACTCAAGATGAAAAAACACAAACACAAGAAATTCAAATCAGACGATCGGCATTCCTCAGGACGAGGCTTCTTCCACGATCCTACCCTGTCTCCCGGTCCCAAGCGTGGCAGGGGGCGGCCAAGTTTTGACGGCGAAGGTGGGTTTTAACGAATGTGCGGAAATTTCTGCATTCAGGAAAATGCTCAAATCATTGCAGATGAAGAGGATGAAATTATCGATAAACCTGATGCGCTCCCCCCAGGGGTCACAGAAGACGACGTAGCGCTCTTCAAAGACGCACAATCCAAAGCGCAAGAGGTGAGCCTTCATTGCTCATGCCTTTGCATGGCTGCTCTATTTCAATGTCTTTTTTTTTAATATCGGTGGTTTTTTTCTTGGCACTAATTGTGGAATTTATTTACCTGCAAGAGTTTAGTTGTCCCATGTAGCTCTCCTGTCTCAGTTTTTGGTGATTTTTCTGTGCCTGATAATTGAATATCAAGTTTACACGTTCCTTTGCATGTTGCTGATGCTATGCCTATCACAGTCAGAGGCTCACGATCAATTTGGTTATCATGGTTTAAATATGGGAAGGGGAGGAGGGTGTTATTCTACTCTTCATTTCATGAGCTTCAGTGGCTATTTGGCTTTGCTTGAGAGGGGCTGCAGTATTGGGGTTTTTTTAATTATTTTTTTCACCTTTGCATTTCTATTATCTTGCATCGTTTTTCCAGATTTATCAGAACACAGCTCCGGTAAGATATTGCTTTCTGTAACTTTAAAAAAATAGCACAATTACTCAATTTTTGTTCATCGTGAATTAGTGAAAGTTGTATATATTTTAAATAAGTTATCCTTATATGGGTGCTGGTTTTTATTTCTCTTTTCTTTGCTTTCTTCTTTTTGATTAGAAAACAACATAAATTAAATTTGTTCTTCATCCTCTCCAGACCATTGTGGCCGAGGGCAGTGCCAATTACGCCCCCAAAGAAGCCCCTCCCCTTCTCGACTCAGACGCCCCAACCCCCGTTGCCCGCCATCCACCCTGCATTGAGTTTGGCAAATATGAAGTTGAAACCTGGTACTCATCTCCATATCCTCAGGAATATGCTGGGTTAGTGGTCACAGCATCCCATATAAACGCGTATTTAATATTTATTTATTTCCAGACTGTCAAAACTATTCATTTGTGAATTTTGCCTCAAGTATAAGAAGAGTCGCCCTATACTGCAGCGGCACCTGGTCAGTTGTCATTCGCTGTCTGTTTTCTTTGTTACTTTTTTTTTTGTCTTGCAGGAGAAGTGTGACATCACACACCCCCCTGCAAATGAGATCTACCGCAAAGATGACCTTTCAGTGTTTGAGGTCGACGGCAACATCAGCAAGATCTACTGCCAAAACCTCTGCCTGTTGGCTAAGCTCTTCCTTGATCACAAGACTCTCTATTATGACGTCGAACCATTCCTCTTCTACGTTCTGACTGTCAATGACCAAGATGGCTGCCATCTCATTGGATATTTCTCAAAGGTGAAAAATTCTTACATTCAATTTTAGAGATGATTTAAGGGCGGTAGGGAAAGTAGCAGATTCCACTTCTGAGTTTATTTGTTTTGTTTGCTTTGCGTATTAATTTTAACTTCTTTGCCAATGTAGGAGAAGTACTGCCAGCAGAAGTATAACCTCTCGTGCATCATGACCATGCCTCAGTATCAGCGCAAGGGCTACGGCAGATTCCTCATTGACTTCAGTAAGTCTAGTGAATCGGGAATTTTGTTGTGAGTTTTTATTCTGATCTAAAACAGGTTTCCTGCTGTCGCGCGTTGAGGGCAAACCGGGCACTCCTGAGAAGCCTCTGTCTGATCTCGGCCGTGTCAGTTACACTGCCTACTGGAAGGCTGTAGTGCTGGAGTACTTGGACAAGTATCGGGACGAGGAATTCTCATTCAAAAGTGGGTTGATGCTCATAATTATTGCACTGACAATTCATTCATTCCTCGGACATTTCAGAAATCAGTGAAACGACCGGAGTGTGTCCCCATGACATAGCAGACTGCCTCACATCACTTAGAATGCTCACGGTCGAGAACAAAAGGTAAATATCCCCTCCTCTTTTCTTCATCATTCACTAACATCCTCTCCTCCAGAATCCGAGTCAGAATCAACGAGAGTGTCGTGCAAAGCCACCTGGCCAAGCAGAGGTCGCGACCCTATGCCCGAATCCACATTGACGACGAGAGTCTACGGTGGACGCCGCTCGTGTCGTCTGCTATGCTGGATGAAGAGGAGAGGAAAGCTGAGGACTCGGTATGTGTTGTGTGAGCAGAGAGAGATTTGAGAGAGAATGAAATTTGTTTTGTGTGTGCTGCTTCCATGTGCGTTTCAATCCCTTTTCTTCCTGTGAGTCTCATTTCTGCTGTTCTTTTTTTGTGTGGCCTCCTTTTTTTCACAACAGCTTAAAGAGGTGAAAGATATTGCGAGTGAGATTGCAGAGGATCGAAAGGAAATAGCACGCGTTTCACCCGTCAAATGTAGCATCAAGCAGGAACGTTCTAATCTTGATGTTGATGATAAGGTTTGAATGCTTCAACATTTTTTTCTCCCCTTCACTGTGCGTGTGTGTGTTTCGGTTGTAGCGGGGGTTTGATAGTTCTAAATGATGTCATTTGTGTCATTTGTGTTATTTGTGTGTATGACTAGAGACGCTTTTTGTGTGATGTGGTTTGGCTCCGTTCAGATATCGACTTGTGCTGGAATCGGCGTAAAATTAATTTTTTGACTTATCATAACTCGACAAGGCAATTATTAACAGTATGCAAATACCTATACATGATCCATGTTGTTTCATTCTCTAGTCAGAAAGAGTACCAAATATAAAAACATTAATGTTTTTGAACAGTTATGTCATTGATTAAATCAGAAATTCTATTACAGTAATGAGTATTTCAAGGATCAAACAAAGCTGAAGAACGATTCCAGGGCTGTTATATTGCAGTTGCTTTGTTTGTGGGTTTGCTGGGGCTCTGTATATGTTTGTGTTGTTTTGTGTGAGTTTGTGTGAAGTGCGTTAACGCTGGTTTTATCATCATTTAGACTCCGATTCGCAAGCGGAGAAACAGCTACATCCAGGCCAGTCTAATGACGCCCAAACCAAAGAGACTGAAAATTGAAGAAGAACAAAAGGAAAAACTGCGTCGCACTTCAGGTCGGTGTACAATTTCTATCTTTGAAATTGGGATTTTTCATTCATTGTTTTAGAATCTGAAGCCAAGCATCGAGAAGATGTGAAGAGCAGCCCTAAGAACCGCAAAGGCAGACGCTCGACTCGCTTGACGTCTGTGACGAAGAACGACTCTGACGTGGAGAACGAAGAGGCGACTCCCACCAGCAAAAATACCTGCAATGAGAAATCTCCGCCTTCCAGTAGCGACAGCAATCAAACTCCCAAGAAGAGGAAGGTTGGGTGGCCCAAGGGACTCAAAAGGGGATCTCCTATCCGTAAAACTCGCAAAGGCCCCGGCCGACACCGGAAGGTATGCGACTTATGGCATCGATTCTGTATTGCTCCAAGTTTTGTTTTTCTATTATCTAGACTCATTGGAGTTCTTTGAAAGAATCGAGAGCAAAACAGAAAGAAGCGGAAAAGACAGATGAGGGAGGAGGAGATGGAGGAGGAGTTGGGGAAGAAGAGAATGGCATGAGTAATGGAGTGGAGGAGGATCATCCCTCGGCAGAAAATGAATGCAACAGCAGGGAAGAGGAAAGCAAAGGGGAGGAGCATTCCAAGGAGGAGGAAGGCGTGGAGGACATGCCTCAACTGGACAATAACTCACTGGACGGAGGCGAGGACCTCTCTCACTTGGAGACGGCTGGTCCTTCCCCGCTGCCTCCAAAGCTGGACCAGGAAGTTCCGGAGCTGAGGAAAGACTCGGACGACTCTTCAAGCAGCGATTCTGACTCTGAGAGCGAGTCCGAGTCGGATAGCTCCAGTTCGAGTGAGGGAAGTTCCAGCGGAAGTAGCAGCGAAGAGGAGGACGAGGAACCCATAGAGGACAGGGAAGACAAGGCGCATGTGGCCGAAGCAGACACAGCGCAGCCAGAACCAGTGGCGCACCCTGTGGAAGCAGAGGTAACTAAAGATCCAAAGGAAGACGCTGCGGAGGAGGCGGATGATGAGCGCAATTCCGAGGCCTCTTCCTCATCTGAGTCCGAATCAAGTGATTCTGATGACGATGATGAGGAAGATGAAGAGGAGGAGGAGGAGGTCAAGGCTCCTCCTCCTCCTCCTCAATCCACAGAGAATAAGGAGCAAGAGAAAGATTCGTCTGAGCCGGAAATGCCGGAATTACCTGCAGAAGTGGACCACCCCACGCTGGAGCCATCTGAGGATGCTGCTCCTGCACAGCCGCCAGTGGACAGCTCCCCCAATAACGTGCCATCTGTGCCGTCTGTTCAACCACCGACCCCTGACCCTGCTCCATGTGGAAGCGTCTCTCAGCAGCAGTGTGGCTTTGAGGCCAGCAACCTGCAGCACCCGCCTGCTCTGGGGAACATGTACCCGAACGAACTGCCCTTGGAATCGCCAGCGTCCATACAGAGCCCCGAGATGAACTCACACGGGGGTCCTAGCTCCACTGATGCCGCACAGAACCTGCTTCCCGACTGTGCACAGCAGAACTACTGCCCTCCACCCACGGCGAACCCAATCAATAGCTCCCCTGGGAATTACATGGAAGCGGTCAGTGCGCAAATGACCTCTCCCGTCAACCCACAGATCCGGTCTCCCCCTCACAACCAGACTTCGTTCCCAATGCCCCCAAATGCTTCCCCCAACAACTTCAACATGCCGAACCCGTCACCTTCCAACAACGCAGCGGCTGCTAACTACAACATGCCCATTCCTTCGCCCTCCAACCAGAACTTCAACATGCCCATTCCATCGCCCGGAGCTGCTGGTCCGAATTATGGCAACATGCCAATTCCTTCGCCCGGCAATGCCACCACCAGCTACAGCATCCCCACCCCTTCTCCAACCAACAGCAATCACAGCTTCAACATGGCATCTCCCTCACCCAATGCTAATTACGCTGGCAATGCCAACACCCAGAACTACCCCAGCATGTGTTCTTCGTCCGCTCCCTACCAGCCGCAACAGCAGCCGCCGCCTCCTCAGCCAAACACACAGCGGCTGAGCCACAGCAGCCAGAATTGCAGCCAACAGCCGCAGCCGCAGAGGCACAGGAGCAAAGTGCCGTCCTCCTGCAGTCTGGCTAAACTCCAGCAGCTGACCAACGGCTTTGACTTCCCCCCCGACCAACACATGGCCCCATCCCCCCACATGAACTCTATGACCCCCCCGCCGGGTGGAGCCACCACCCCCATGCAACCCCGGAACAACAGCACGCCCCCAGCTATGAACATGATGCCCAGCAAACAACAGCAACAGCAACAATATCAGCGCCCCAACAGCAACGCAGCCCCTGCCACCAGCCACGGCCACTCACAGCGCAACCCAAACGTCACCGTCAATCCAAACATGACCTTTACCCCTAACGTGACCTTGCAGCCGGGCAGCAATGTGATCACCGGCTACAACATGATGAACTACCGCATGCAGCAACCGGCTTACACAGGGTACATTGCTGCCAACGGCTTCATGAACCAGCAGATGCAGATGCACGGCATGATGCATCCGCAAGCAGCTGCAGCTGCAGGATTCCAGCAGCAGCAGCAGCCCAACAGCAACCCCCCGATCTATCCGTACGGATACATCAACCCGGCCGCCCAGGCTGCCGCCTTCAACATGAACCATGGAGTTATGCGGAGGTGATGTTTCACTGGAACTGTGGCGTTCTCAATGGCAGCATGTGAATCTTGTGATTCAAATCTTGGAAGTGCATCTGACATTATTATTATTATTATTATTATTATGCCCAACGATGTTTCTTGTCTCTTTTTATGTTATTGGTATGATGACTTGAAAGTGTGTGTTTATTTTTTTATTTTTTTCTTTTTTTCTTTTGATTAGTTGTGTCACTAAAATGATACGCCTCATTTCTCTTCTTCAACTGATGCTATTATTTATCATGGCAAGAAATAAAATTTTACTGGTTTCTTTTTTCTCGCTTCTTGTTCCTCTGCGGGGCAACAGGAGGGGCACATAGCTAATGATCTCCGGTAGTAATTCAGGTACCTCCGGGGAATCATTAAGTATATAGTATTCCATTTCCTCTTGCGTGATGACGTTGGTGTCACGCCTGTGAGATACTTGGAATTCCATTTTTGCTTCCGCGCAGGGATAATTTCTTAGGAGGGTTCACAAGATTTACTAATTTTGAATTGAATCGAAAGGTACATGCAGTAGGCTTGATTAAATGTTCAGCCATAAAGTAGTAATCATGTAATTGCCATTAAATTCAGTGATTAAAGTTATAACTTAAAGAATTTTTTTTTTTTTTTTTAATATTGATATTATTTTAACCATCTTCAACTGAGTATATGAGTGGGATGTCAACATGAAATTTATGTTCCCATATTTCCATACATGTAGGCCGTATTATCACTTTCCGATCGGAACATTTCTTTCGATCAGGAAATGAATACATTCAAATGGGATTTCCGATTGTAGGTTCAATAGTACTTTTGCTAATAATCACAAAGTTGATGACACGACAATAGCTGGCAGTACGCAGCGACGAAATGGCGAAAATGATGAAAAGAAAGACAGCCATCGCAAATGACACTGTTAAGAATGGGTGCTGTCAGCTGATTCCCCCAGGGCATCAACTCATCAGCAATGGCTGCTGAGTTTGACCTAATTGTCACGCAGGGGGATTGCAGCTTCTGTTCTTTCACTTTAATATAAATGTTTACTTAGTGTTTGTGATGCGTATAACGGATTAAACTGCATGAAAACTACTGTTATTCTTTTATTTTGCATTATACAGTTGTAGAGTGAAATGTCGATCCTGGTTCGTGGCAACTACTATTAAAAACTATGTACAGTA
Source organism: Capitella teleta (assembly GCA_000328365.1). Lineage (NCBI taxonomy): Eukaryota > Metazoa > Annelida > Polychaeta > Capitellidae > Capitella > Capitella teleta. The sequence continues at coordinate 44,166 of KB310182.1, forward strand.
TCAATCGAGTGCCAGATTGCATATTTGCACGTTATAGATAAAATGAAGGCCCGGCCGGGGATCGAACCCGGGATCTTCGGTTTACGAGACCGACGCCTTACCACTTGGCCACCGAGCCAGCCATGAAAAACTGCCTCATACAATCTGAAGATGTATTGAATAGTAACTATTGTTGCAAGCTATTGATCGTTATTTAACTGTTTACACCATAATTGGTATAATGGATTGAACTGCATGAAAAGTACTGTGATTCTTTTACTTTGCATTAGAGCGTAAAGGACAGAGGATTTCTCTCACAGCAACATTTTGAGCAAAATGTTATTGCAATCGGCATTACCAAAAAAAAAAAAAAAAAAAAAAAAAGAAGATCCTTCTAAAATTTAAAAGGGCCGGTCGGGGAACGAACCCGGGATCTTCTACCGCTTGGCCACCGAGCCATCTTTGCCCAAAAATTCCTTGGAGTTGTAATTTAAATTAACTGACCCGCTATCGTTAACGATTCTCCTATATGGATCTCTTCGTAGCATCATTAATTTTCCATTAGCGATATTTTGTACATGTAAGTAGTTGATTTTTTTAACTTGCATGACTGTTCCTTTTTGTCTTTTCCATCTATAAATGTATATACATGTGCAATAATCTTGGCTCCGTGAGTTGCTTCTCTTATCAATCGTCTTCGTTTTGTTAGCGTTCATTTCCATGTCGTGCTATTTTTTTTAGATAAAGACAAAGCATTCGTTAGTAGATTACCTCCGACTGCGTTGGCCATACTGTAACTACAAGCGCTTAGTTAATTCGCACTTGGGAGTACGAATTGAAAACAAAGATAGTTTCACCAGAAAGGAATAATTATGTTGTGTGACTTTTACTAAAAGACACAATGGCCACGGAGTGAACTTGGGCTTACAAGCCCTGTGAGCTCCCGATAGTGCAGACAATCCAAATTACCCAGTACTGTCTTCTACATTTCCGGTAAAAACTTAATACAGTATGTAATTATAACTAGGGCCGATTCCAGAAAGAAATTTAGTGGTAAAACTAAGTTCGGGAGGAGTTAAGTTGACTAAAACGATTCCAGAAACAAACTTAAGTCCTCTAGACCCTGCAAAACTTGAGTGACCTCTCCACCTGACTTAAATCAAACTTAGTGAATTCAAGATGGCGCCGATCAGAAGACTGAAGTCTGAAGGAAGCCTGAAGGACTTAGCTTAAGTCCCAAAGTTAAGTTTCTTTCTGGAATCGGCCTCTGATCTGACAGCACGGAAGCTACAGTATAACGCGCTCAATCTGCTTTTGAAGTTTAGTTGGGAGTGTATATATAATAATGGCTAAGATGTGGCGTAGAATGTATTACAGCCGCTGACAAACCCGGGATCTTCGGTTTACGAGACTGACGCCACCGAGCCGGTCTTGAAGAACTTTGTCTCCGGAACCACGCCACACCTGAACGCGGATTCCTCGGTCGTCACTCAGGCATTTTCTTAGTACTTGTGTCGACGCACGAAGCAAGTAAGCGAAGCTACGTGATTATTATTCTAAGATATACAACGCGTGCTTTTAATGATCTATAAATATATATGTACCCAATTCAGTTATTCGGCCATGAGTCATCACTACGAAATTCGAATACGCGTAATTCAACATTTTAGGAAGCGAATGCTCAGAATACGACCTTCTCTTTTATGGATAACAATTTGAATTTTGCGCGAATTTAATTGGACACATATACGATGCATTTAACAAATTTCTGCTAAGTGTCCAAGTGTTCGATGGACTTGACAGATGTAGCTGGAATAAATATAAATGCATGTACGCTGCATGAAGGTATATAGACATAATGACTTCCTTTGCTGCCAACTCTAACACTTAAGCGGAACACATTCCGGATACCGTACTATATTTATCTTCAGTTGTCTGGATAAAAGTGTAACGTTAGAGCAGAAATTTGCATGGATGTGACTATATATATATATATATATATATATATACATGTTCATGTAATTTGACTACCACAATATCTGTGTCCACTTCGCACTGCCAACGACAGAAAATAACCGTGATTATGAGCAGCCACCGAAATACGCATCTCTTTTCTTCGACTACCACCACCTTCAAACATATCACAAACACCATTCTTCACAGCGGAAATAAATTCTTTTTAATTTATTTGAGAGTCCATTCATTATCATTTTCATGCGAATTCAATGCGTTCCTTTCATAAAATTACCATTATCAAGGGATACAATTATTATTACAGTCATTGCTTCTCGCTTTCAAACTCGCCAGTCTCGCACTTTATGTCCATATCCAGATCAGAGGCGGCATTTCTTCTTCATCACCCATGCCATATGCCCTCCTTAGTGTCGGCATGATCAGCATCCTCCTCATCACTCAATGCATGGGTATCCGTCCATTCGAGGTCCATATAGGGCATGATATATAACGATTCTTATCCCTTAAACGACTCCGAAACCAAAGGTGAATCGCTGAATTCGGATTGAAATCCATGGTACCTATCATTATGACGTTTCTGTGTGGAATAGTCAAGAGATTGGAGAGGATGGTGTCCTGAATGAATAAATCAAGGTACAGTGTCTTGTATTATTGGTTCAGTGTTGGCCATTTGGGTTTATACATGTGGTATACTTAATTATAGTATCTATAGCATAGACACGGCTATCTGCCACCAATTAGCCACGAACGAAGCAGACACAGCAGTAATTAATGCTCTGGTATAATAACTTTTGTGTTTGCCCTTAATTTAAGACATCGCGTGACCATGGTGACCATGATGACATATTATACCACAGGCGAACATTCTTGCATTACTCTAAATGGAAACTCAGACTTGTAGAATTACCCTCTGGGTTATAATCTGGATGCATCCTGCAATATGCGGTTAACTGAAATATGATTATTCAACTTTATTGACAATCTATCACGCTTCGACGCGTATTTAATGTCAGATAAGGAATTAAATTATGATGAAAAATGTATGTGCTTTGTTCGTACCCTACTTGCCCTTGTCACATTCACGATGCACCGAGGGGGGAGGGCGGGGGTTCAGTATTCTGAATTCAATGTTTGTTCATTAATTAGGACCCAACCCGCATGCATGATCACTAATCAACCGGATATTGTTGTGACGTTCTTTCATGTTTCAGACCTTAAAAAAAAAAAAAAAAAAAAAAAAAAAAAAAAAAAAAAAAACTAACCGCGAAACCGTTTTGTTCCGCCATCGTTTTCGCATCCGTCAGTTTCCGCTTACCACATAGTCACACCTTACCGGAAGTAGCCGAAGTAACGACGGAAAGACCCGAAGTGCGCAGGCGGCGTTTCTATTGGCTACGATGTTTACCGAAGAGCTTTCGACTATCTTCGGGAATGGGCAACTCGTCATTGTACAGGAACAGCCATTGGAAACGACATTGCTGGCTATTGAATGCCTCTTAAATGTCTTCAACACCACATACTGTGTCCCGATTATCCCAAACTGAATTCCCAAGGGATCTATGATAATCGACGGAGGTTTTAATGTCAAAACACTGCCTATCGTTACCCTGTGGAGTGGTTTTCTCGCCTGATTTTAGAGGTCGCTGGGGAATTTTTTCCGCTGCTGAGCATCATTTCTGTTGTGAAATGTAACTCAATTTATGAATAGACACGAGAAAACTGTTCATCCTTTGTATCCATTGACAAATTATGAGTGGTAGACCCCGGGGAGACGGAGGAAAGAACCCACAATTCGGCGGAATGAAGACTGTCAGTAAGTATCACATGCATCATGCACTGATTGACATGGGTTTCGTCAAAAATTCGTTCAGTTTGACAGATGATACCTGTTCCAATTATCCTATCAATGTTGTTTTCCCAGCTTCTTTGACCCCAATGATATTCCATAATCCATGGCTCGGAATATTTGCTATAAATCACTAGTACTGGCTTGTTGTAGTGATATACTGTAATTGCTGTTCTATTTGTCTGGAGACTCCCACTTTCAATTTTGAAATTGACAAGTCTTGAAGTCAAGCTCCCTCATCCTAGATTCCCACCCTGTGACCCTGGCCTCACGGAATTCAGTACCATCATTAACCTGGTCCACTGGTCATATGCTCATATTGATTTCGGATTTACTTAAAAGAGTTAAATCAACCCACTTTAATGGTTTAATTCTGTTCGGCTGTTACCATGATCTAGATTTCAGATTAGATCATGTAATTGACTAGGAAATTCAACTTAATGCTGGGCCTCTAAGGTCTACTGAAGGGTATGCAGTTGCAGATCCAGTTTGAAACAAAGTATACTAGTTTCAAAAACTAGACAAAATCTAACTAGTATCTTCCAAATTGTTATTAGTTATTACGCTATGTGATATCGATGTCCTCTGGTAAATTGAAGAGTATTTTTCTCTACATATGCCCCATTGTGGTGTGTCGCGTGTTGTGAAGCTTTCAGTGGGCAATAGACTGGCTAAAATATTCCTGATATATCTTTGAAATCCTTTCTACTTGGCAATGCAAGTTGCGCAATAAATAACGGATGGCAAAATGCAATTTTCTTTTGCTATGTACCGGTATATAGAGTGCCTCACTACCCATTGATGACCTGAGCATCTTATCGGGCGTCCTTTTAACTCAAATGTGAAGTGGAATTGTGCAATATGTCTGTCTTCTTTCTGAGACTGATTATTCATATCAACTGACAACTGGTCTTTCAATCATGTATCATAAATGTTCCACAGGGCAGTAGATATTCACTCAATATCTATATCTGCTGAGTCAGGGAATTATGCCCCCTTGAAACTTTCTACATTTACAGTACATTCAATTGGTTCAGTCTTTATTGGTGAAGGTATCAATTGGTCATCCTGTCTGTTTGAACATGCTTTATAGTTTACCTACCTGAGATATTGTGCTGATTCAGCCAATTGAATTTTGCTTTCAGTCATAAACATTTTGTATAGAAAGGAAGAACTTGGAAGTTCAATGACTTCAATCATAGTTATGTAACTCTACCAATGTAAATTTGTGTCTATTTACCTTCTGGGATCAATCACTCCTTATTGTATCTTTTTCATTGGATCTTTATCGTTCTGTGGCTTTGAACTTTTGCGGGTTTTGGTGCTCACCAAGTCATGAGTCATCCACTTCTGAATTGTCGTGCTTTAGTGCAATTTAAAACTGAACTTTTACCGAGCGCTTGACAGTGACTTCTCGTTACTCATCAGTACCCATGACTCTTGAGCATCTCACAGTCTTATGAGTTTGGCTTGGATACTACGATAAGTACTATTGATTGTGATGATGCTACCAAGTACTGAAGGCTCCCTCTTTTGAAGGATGTGATCACATGGTTTTACTCCTGACCATTTGCTGCATATCCACACCGTGTGCTCTCTGCATCACTTAGTACTCGTGTGTTTTTATTAGCCCCTTATTTGATCATGTATTTGGTTCATGGTGTCACCCTGGATACAGCAATTGAGATAACACAATTCAATTGTTATCTCGTCATCTGTCTCTTGAGGTGTTTTCTCTGATCTTCTACCTTTTCATTCTTATCCTACGTAGTGATTGTCCGGGGGGAAATTCGCAATTGTGTGCACTGGTTAATGTACTTGCTGTTCAGGCTGCCGATCAATTTCTCATCATTTCGTTCATTTTTCTTTGTGTGTGGATTGATCTTGTGCTGGGATGGTCTGCGCTAGACTGCAACAAATTATGTGGGTGGCTGGCATGCTGGTAGTGTTGTGAATTGGGATATCACTTTAAATTGTTTAGTACTCGTTTTATTCATAGAATCATAGAGTTGGCATCGTTGCAGGTTTGTCTTCGCTATTGCCAGCTGTTATTTCACGTAAATGTAAAATGTGAAGGCTTACTAATAATTTGCATCATTATGTGTTGTTTCATGTATGTACCTATTATTAGTGCTTGCAACATACTCTGTGTAGATTTTGAGTTAATTCAATTGATCCTTGCTCGTCTTGTGAAGAGCATCCAGCATTCTTCCCTGGAATCACCTGGAGTCAGGGTGCTGTGACTTATTTAATTGGATCAATGTGTCACGAGTATGTCTTAAGTTCACAATCAATAATTCAATATTCTGCTTTCTTCCGATTGCCAATCATGAATTCCCACCTGTGCCATCTTCCTTGCTCTGCGCTGAACTCCAAGGCAATATATTAATCAGCTTGTCTTATTTAGAGTCATAGACCTTGCATTGTACTCGACCCATATGTCTCAGAGCTTGTGATTGGTTTCCTCTTGAAACCACGTTTCTTTGTAGCTTCTGAGACTTCTCTCTGCTGCTCAGCTGAGCCGTACCTCATTTCTAGTTGTTACTTGTTAGTGTTATATTATTGGTCGTATAAGAGCAGCTATTGCGTAGTAGCTTATTGTGAGCGTGATTTACCTTTCAGCTTTTGTAAACAGAGATCAGCTGATGCTTGTGAGCAGCAGGTGGCGTTGATCACGCCTCTTCACCTGCTTTTAATTGATGCCACTGCCCTCTAGTGTGACTTTTATGCATGCCTGCAGCTACGTAATGCTCTGAAAATAGTCGCCCTGTGCCCTGTTTTTGTTGTTCCGCCCTGGGGATTGGGCAGGTAGAGTGACGCGAGCCTTTCCCTGATCTCTCTGTCTTTTTGTGATAATAGTAAATTTACTATAGGCTCTCTGGCAGTGATCGTTCAATTGGCATGGTTCTAAACTGAACACTCCTGCATTGTCTACTAAGTGATTCTTGTATTTGGTGATTTTGACTTTTTTTTGGTTTCATCTGCGTTTGTTGATTCCCCATGATGACATTTCCCACTGCAACTGTCAGTCTGGACATGCCTGCCATTTTGAATTTTTTTGAATTATTTTTGGAGTCTTTTGAATCTTTAAATAGTTATTAATTTTTTTATTTACGTTGACTTAGTGCTGCAAACTACTTTTATCTTTATTGACATATTTATCTAAGCCGGATGCTCAACCATTTTATCCATAATGACCATATGGTGAACAATTGTGATCAGCGTATTCTTTGTATCCATTCAATTGCCCCAATTAGTCAGTACAATGTTCTACTTGAATCAATCAGAAAAGGAATCTGGATGAACTCAGCTTCTCTCATTCCACATAATTGAGCTGAAGTGCTGTGGAGAACAGGCGATAAAAGATGATTGAGAAGGATGTAAGTGAGTGGCATATCCAGACTATGAATAAGAACCTTCCTAATGTTGCATCAGATAAGCCTCATCATCTGAGCGTTCCTCTTTTTCCCCTCTCACCTCCTCTTTCTTCCGGAGGAGCAGGGTTCACCTTTTTTGGTGCAGTCATCCACATTTAGAAGCATGGCCTTTTTTTATTCTTGTGCTTTTGATCCTTTCATTATTAGCCGTAATGAGGTTAATTCATTGATCCTGAAGCTATTTATAGACTGGCTGACAGACTGAGCATCTCCGTCTTCTTCTCAGATCTCTGCTTATGATCGGCCCTCGTGTACATCATTCATGTTGCCGTATTGATTGGTTTCGTATCCAGTGGTCAGCCGTTCTTGCTCTGTGTTCTGCATCACGAATGACAACTGGTGACGTAAGGTAGTGCTTGTCATTTAATTGCGAATCGCCAGTCGCATATGATGAGGTTCATGGGACTGTGCACACTTTTGGGGTTTTTTCCTTTTAGAACTGATGAAGGAGCAGTCCCCTAGAGTATGAGTAAACACAACACTGATATTGTTTGGTCCGCTCCTTCGGCTCAGCCATTCCCAGAAACCCACCCCCTTCCCCTCTCAAAATTATCCAGGCACTTACGGAAGGGTAGAGTGACCCCATAAGGGATCTGGGGAGAATATGGGTTATAGGATACAAATATAATAGGATAACGGGAGACTCAGAATCTTGAATGTGGGGATATACAGGATTATTTTTATGAGACTGGCTCCTGTTGCCATCAATATGGCTTTGTTGAACCTGCTGTTTGTTTAGAGGATGGTTTCTCTGGTTTGTGTGCCGATATTCCCCTGAATGCGTTGCTCTTCGGTAGCTATGTTTGTGCTTCATTTGTTTGATGAGGCTTCTACCGGAAGCATCTGAATTCTGAATGTTTAGTGGTATAAATTTTGCCCTATCTTTTCTCCTTAAGTGGCTTGTTATCAAGTTTTTTATGAGTTTCCATTTTCTATAGCTCTCATTCAGTTTGCCCTGTTGGGTGCAATTAATTCTGCATGATTGCATCCATCAGTCTGCTTCATCTTCGCAGCTTTCTATAACTCCTCCTGAATGTGTGGTTTCCTTGGAACAGACTTCAGGGTCATGTTTGTTAGCTGTTGAGCCATTTGCACTGATGAGCCATGTGCTTCCACCAAGGCTTCTCTCTCCTGTTCTAAATACTTCTATTTAATTCTAATCCATTTGTGAAATAAGCTCTGTAGAAAGCTTTAGTACATGGTGTCCATATTATCCATAAATACTTTGAGAGGATCATTTCTTCTTTGTATCGATCCATGATGGATTTGTGTGTTTTTTTTAATTTTTTTTTTTTAGTTCTTCTCAATCAGGCTGGCTTTCACTGATTGAGGATTCACCTGAATTAGTGTCGTAAAGTTCACTGACTTATGACTATGAATTATGAGTTTATGAATTATGAGTTTATGACAATGTCTCTTAATAGGAATATGACCAGTCTCTTTTGGGCCGCATGCATACACTTTGGTGTATTACGCTACAGAAAGGCGCCTTGTTATTTGTAATGTTATTTTAACAACCTAATATGGAGCATTTCAACTTGAATTGTGCGTTTTCTTGCAGATAAAGATGGCAATAAGGTGACGGTGGTGGTGGCAACCGCTGGCAAAATCCCGCATCAGGGCCCAGACAGAGCAGTCGAGGTGTCCTACACAGACACCAAAGTCATCGGCAATGGCTCCTTTGGCGTCGTCTATCAGGCCAAACTCTGTGACACGGGCGAGCTGGTCGCCATTAAAAAAGTGTTGCAAGATAAGCGTTTCAAGGTAAACTAAGCATTACCTTTTCCACAATATTTACACCAATTTTCAAATTGATTTTTTAAATGTCTTTTTTTTTATTTTTTATTTTTTTTTTTCAGAATCGCGAGCTTCAAATTATGCGAAAACTCGAACACCACAACATTGTCAAGTTGAAATTTTTCTTCTACTCCAGTGGAGACAAAGTGCGTCCCGTCAATGTTTTTGGATGTTAGGTTGATTTTCGTTTGATTTCCTCCCAACAGAAAGACGAAGTTTACCTCAACTTGGTTCTGGAATACGTTCCTGAAACCGTGTACAGGGTCGCCCGGCACTACAGTAAAAGCAAACAGACGATCCCCATCTTATACATTAAGGTCTGACCCTTCTCTCCCCTCGCTCTTCCTGCAATGTTCTCTTTTATACAGTTGTACATGTACCAGTTGTTTCGCAGCTTAGCTTATATTCATTCGTGTGGCGTGTGCCATCGAGACATCAAGCCTCAGAATCTCCTTCTGGATCCTGAGACGGGCGTTCTCAAGCTGTGTGACTTTGGCAGGTAAGATCGACTGCTTTGCTGTACGCGCTGGACTACACGTCATGTCTTGCAGCGCTAAGCAGCTGATCCGAGGGGAGCCTAATGTGGCCTA
>KB310182.1:54025-64428 GCA_000328365.1 Capitella teleta
TACCAAGAGTTCAAGTTCCCCCAGATCAAGGCCCACCCCTGGCCCAAGGTGCTCCCCCCCACCCCCTCTCTCTGCTGAGTCCCTCTCACGATCTCATTTTGCAGGTATTTCGGTCGCAAACCCCTCCAGAGGCGATTGAGCTGGTCAGCCAGTTGTTAGAGTACACGCCATCTCGCAGAATATCTCCGCTGGACGCCTGTGCGCACAACTTCTTTGATGAGCTGCGTGAGGGAGCCACACGTCTGCCCAACGGCAGAGACCTGCCTCCACTTTTCAACTTCACTGCAGCAGGTGCTTTGTTTCCAATCTCAATTCTTTTTTTTCTACCAATATTCACCTGCAGAATTGGCCATCAAACCGTCTCTGAATGCTAAACTGCTGCCTCCCGGCCTGCAACAGAGCAACGCCATCAATTCTATGAGCACTCCTAGTGACGGCAGCCCCTCCGCTGCCTCCCCCGCGGGGGGTGAGGGCGCTCAGGGGGCGCAGGCTTCGTCCGCGGCCGGCCAGGCCTGAGAGGCCACTGCCCCGCCCCCTCCAGCCCTGTCGTGTATCGTGATGAAGACCTCCTCAAGTGTGTGTGCGTAGTGATGGACGACGCCCACTTTTTCCTTCTCTTTCTTGTTTTTTTTTTTCTTTTTTTTTTCTTTTTTTTTTTCTTTTCTGAGAAAGACGAACTGATTCCCGTTTTTGCGGGATGGATGCACTAATGGATGGATGCTGTTTCTCCTCTCATCCATTCGCATTCTCTATACAAATTTAATTGTTATTATTGGCACTTTTTTTCTTAGTATCTATATATGTATTATTCTGTCATATAATGTGATTGGCTGATGGAGCATGTTTCCCTCTTCATTTGAACTCTGACCTCCCTTTCCCCCACCCCCCTCTTCCCTCTCTTGTTACCATTCTCCGTGCTTAGAGACTGCGTTTTCTGAAATCACTCCTTGGCTGGATCAACCACACATGAAGTTTTGCATGGTTTGTCTTTATTTCAACTCCTCTCCTATTTGTAGGAATACAAATGGACTTGTATGGTCGTTGGCTAATATATACGTAATTTTTTTTGTTCCCCTCCTTTTGTGGGAGTGTTTTTTTTTTGTTTTGTTTTTTTCCTGTTTTTATTTCCTCCTCTTCCCCTCCTCTTTTCTCGTCTCTCACAATTTCTGTTGCAAGAAAAAACAACAAAAGTGTACATAACGATGGACAGATATATGTGGTTATTATTTAGGATGCTGTAGATTTTAACAGTCGCGCACTTCATTGTTCTACTGTCTGCTTAATGCACTGGAATAATTTGGAGTACCCGCCCCCTACCCCCTGAAGACAGCCCCCTTCCCTACGAAAGACGAAAAAGATTTAATCCACTTTGGAGAATGGGTTTAATTTTTTTTTTTATGTACTATAAATATAATTTTTCTTTTTTTCTTTTCATTTTTTACCCTCACTTTTTAAAGAGTTATTCAACCTTTCCAATTGAGAGATGGTTATTTCTGATCTACAATCTACCCCCTTCACCCCGCCCCCCCAGAGAGAAATATCGCTCAATTTTTATAGAACCCCGACAAGAGTGGTCGACAGCTCCCTTCTTCCTCAGTTGTTGTACGTTATTTTCTCCCTGGGATTTTGTTTATTGTTGTCTCTTAAATTTCTGTTTTTCATTTTTTAGTAAAATATTTTGGTTTCTTCTCAAATTTGTCGGAATAAATTACCAACCCTCATGCATGTGATGCATGGGTGGTATAGAAAGCGAAAGAAATCCTGAACGATGGAAAGTGAAAAAACCTCCTGCCCTCTCTTTGTAACGTGTAATTATTATTCTTAATATTATAAAAAAAGAGACGTAACAAAATAAATAACCCCCTCCATCTCCACTCGGAACAAAAGTAGCCAAATGTTTTGAATTATTTATGAATGAATTCAAAGAATATGATACAAGAAAAGAATAAAAGAACGATAATAATAGACATGTGTATTACTCTTTAATAGCGGGCATCTTAGTTTCCTAGTTGAATAAGATTAATTCTTAAGTGACTATGAAATTAAGAGATCCACCTTATAATAATTATGCTAATATTGTGATGTTTAAGGACTCAAGTACCCTCCCCCTTCTCCTCTTCCCTGCGCTATGCTAGTTTAATGACATCGTACGGAGTCTCTTTATTAGCGTAGGAGGAAGATTGTATGTAGCAGATTCCCGTGTTGCTCTCAAATGTACATTCATTGACCAATGTATTTTACGCTTCATCTGCAATTAAAACTGTTCATCAAGTGACTCCGTGTTTATTTCATTAATTTTTAAACTTTAATAGATTTCTTGGGTCTGAAAGCATCATACCATTGAGGAGGAAGGGTATTGCATTATATATATTTATAATCAAGTTTTTCTTTAGTACTATGATTTAAATTATAATTATTTTTATTTATTTCAGTTGTGAAATAAATATTTCAATCCATTCAATAAAATTTCATTGTGCAAAAAAAATTTCTACGGCATTTATTTCATTTAAATATCCCGGTATGTGAAATCCCAACATAATAAAGGGCATACAACTGGAGTATCAATCAAAATATGAAACTTTTATTTATGTACATTTTGATAATTGAAAGTAGCAAACAAAAAGTGTACAAAATATTAATAGTACAAATTTTTAAACTCTTTTTACATGACTTAGTCAAAGCATGACTTATCTATCATCACAGACAATTCAATCAAATCACTCATTCGGTCGTTCATCCAAGAATTGAAAATAGGAATGTTACATAATAGAACACTGCTCTGCACCGGGGAACTTAGGAAGGCCATTGGGGTCAAGATCCAAACCAGGAGGCTGAAGGTCAAAGAATAAAAATCGTCAAGGTCACAGAAATATATATATCCTATTTCAAGTACTTCTCATATATTATAGGAAATTATCTGTAAACGTGGTTTCAAGGTAGAGGAAGCAATTAAGTACGATGAAACCAGACTCACCATGTCTCCAACGATTTCTTTTGGAGGTTGACCCAATTCCTGCATCTGCTGCATGACATTCATTATGCGGTCAAAACGCAGGCGTTTGCTCTCGTCAGAATCTGCGTCCTTTTCTTCATCAAACTCCCTCACGATTTCCCCCATGAGATCATTCTGCTTGGCGTATTTGGAGTACTCTTCTGAGGAAATCTTCTCTTTGTTCTCCGACAGCCATGTTGGATACTGGGTAAGAGAAGAGAGAAAATCTCAGAGCGGGAATCAAGAATGGAAAATCCAAAAATGGAGAGTATTGTAGGTGAGAAAGAATTTCGAAGCCGCACTTCCTGCCACTGGCCACCGCAATGTGACTGTTGTGCGAAGGAGAATTGTCCTGCTGAAGGCGATGACCCCTGGCAAGCAAGCCGCGGCGTTTCTCCTTGATCGCTGCATGAGCTTTTTCTAGTAGTTTGCTATAGTATGCACCTTTTATCGTAGTTCCTTTCTCCAAATATTCAATGTGAATCATTCCTTTGAAATCCTAGAAAACTGGTATCATGACTTCTTGGTCGTTTTTGATACCTTGACGTTTTGTGGGGGTGGGGATCTATGATGCCGCCACTCCATGGACTCCTGCTTGCTTTTCCCCTCGAAGCTCATTACTCCTGGGCCCTCCCGCGTCCCTCTTGCTCCGACAGTGAAAATTTTACCGTGCAATGACTCAAAAATGAAATAACGAGAAATTTGAATTCCATGAAAATATTGTAATCTACAGTATACGAGAATCAGAAAATGATCTCCTGAACTGAGGAATGGAAGGGAAGAATTCACCTTGGAAGTGATGTCTTTGAGAGAGGGATACAGCACGTCTTTGCTGAGCAGACTCTTCATCATGTTCTCCATGACAGGCATGAAGTCCATCTCCCCTCCTCCCCCTCCTCCACCTGCTCCTCCTGTTCCCAATCCCATTTGTGACATCATCTTCAAAATCTCATCCTCAGACACATCATTCTGCGTAGAAAAAGTACGAAAGTTCAACCGGTGCATACAATTCATGTTAGATCTTATAATTCCAGATCAGTTGAGAAAACAATGGATTTTGACAATTAAAAATTAAGATCATGCTGAACCCTTGTCAATTGAATTGCTCCATGAATTATATGCAAGGTAAACAACTTGATTGAGATTCACCAAAGGATAACAGTTAGTTTACAGGAGAGCCTAGCAGCAGCAATTGCAGTCTCCGGCAAAAAGTAACAATCAAAGTAAATGAAGAAGAATACTAAGCAAGAGGGAAGTAAGAATTTCTGGACTTCACTTATCAGGCCTCTACATACGTAAGCCCACAATACCTGTAGTTCTTCTGCGTTCTGCGCGAGACTTCCCAACGTTTCCTTCAGCGTCTCTGAGAATTCACGATGACTTTCTGGAGTTGTACCTAATAGAGGAATGATTGAACCAGGTGAGTGCAAACAGAAACCGCAAACCAGGCACTCCAGTGGTAGTCCCATGAGCAAATTTTTCAAACTGCTTTAGGAAGTCGTCTGAATCAGCCTGACCACTCCCCATGCCGTCCATTACGGTTTTCATCAACTGTTCCATGTCAGGGTGATTTTCCAAGGCGCCCGTGAAGATGTCATTGAACATGGCGTCATCGTCGAGCGAATCTCTTTTGTTTGGAGGCGCTATCTATATGGGGGAAAATAATATAATATATTGTGAGATGGCAGATCAAGCACACCGTGCTGTTTGATGGGCCATTTGCTGCTGCCTCTGCCACGGGTGGTGCCTTCTTATCAAAATCTCCGAGAGCGCCTGGAAAAGATTTGTGGATAAAAAAAAAAAAAGAGCACATTATTTGAAGTTGAAGATCAGTTTATTAATTTCTATGATCTTTTATACATCTATGTATTAAAAGACAAATGACCTATCAATAGTCAAAGTGCTAGTAGAGATTATTGAAAAAAAAGTTACAATCAACTTCGCATTTGGTGATTTCAGATTTACGAACAGAAAACAATCATAACGCACTCCGATATGTCAGATGTTTTTAACATCAAAGGTCAACAATACTGGTCATTCGTATAATATCAGCCCCATATTTCCACAATCAAACCGCACTTTCTAATAGGTCTTCCAGTTCTGGATCTGAGGCATATTCTACATCTTCAGTGGCCACCTTCACTTCCGATGTTGAGGTCGATTTATCGTCGTCCTGCACGCTTAGCTTATTTGCGTCCTCCATTTTTAACCCACATACGCGAATGGCGATATTTATGGTTGGCCCTCGATGTCAATGAGATGATCGGCTGCATTTCGCGCTCTTTAATTATCTTGTCGTATTTCTAGATTCTCGAACAAAGCACAAAAATGATTCTGTATTGCACGTGATGAATAGTTCAGCGTCAGATGCCATGTTCGTATATTGCCCTGTACATGACTACTTCTATCTGCAAAGGGGGTATACAGACCGTACAGGTGAGGGTCTGCCTAAAACCCTAAAACCCCACAAAACCTGCAAACCATGGGCCAGGTAACCGTGTTGTACTTGTCAATTGACTATTTCATCTACTAACTCGAAATATCAGAATACACCGTATTTGCACGTGTGACTCAACTTTTTACATGATACTATGCAACAACACAGCCTCATCTTACTTAGGGATATTGTATTGCGTACGTTGCAATACCCATTTCTGTGCGTCTAATACGTAATCGTCCGAGGGGCAGGTTTAGTCAAATATTGAACTACGATATTTCCAATATATGGGCTATAAGTCTCTGGTTGCGCTCCTCGGGGGTGCAAATCTATGCACCTAATTGAGAATGCATTCGCGGCTTTGCACCCCAACAGGAAAATAATTATAAAATGAGCATTGTGTCATTATGGTTTTATGACCTGCGCCTCACTGGTCGGATACCTACTACACATGCACTCGTAGCATCGATCAGCGCTGATATGCGAAGAGGATTTATGCTACACACGTTTTCATAACCAGGGGCTCACAGTCC
Source organism: Capitella teleta (assembly GCA_000328365.1). Lineage (NCBI taxonomy): Eukaryota > Metazoa > Annelida > Polychaeta > Capitellidae > Capitella > Capitella teleta. Next base: position 59,988 of record KB310182.1, read on the forward strand.
GTGGGCGTACTGAGGATTTTATGGGTGGACAAGGTCAGTCCCAGGCATTTTATGTTGTTAGTAGCATCTGTGATCAGTCTTCTCGTAGTAATGTCGGTTGATCCTCAATTAGATCAGTTACACATGGGTATTTTCACTACAACTATATTAATATATTTATAATTTATATTTATAATTTATCAATTATAAATTGAGACTAATTATCTCAATCAACCTGAGGAATATAGACTGCAAAATCGCGCATCACAATCTTTCTGGCTTAAGTAAAATAATTTAAAATGAAATATTTATTGATTTTAAAATAAAATAGTTACGACTTCCTCTTTGTACATGTATAATAATTATTAAACAATATTTTTTTATGCAATAGATATTATAATATCTAACATTGCATCGTTTTGGTTGATGCGTTATGATGTGCGCCCATTGGGTCGGCGAACAAGAGGATGCATGGGCGTAGGCCTACTCAGGATTTTAGGAGTGGGCAGGTTCGACTGTCTACGATAGCATGTTGTTTGTAGAATCGAACCGAACAACATGAATGAAACAACAAACACGCGATTCTTTACAACATATGTCCTTCCCCCTCCCATATATCGGAAGAGGCCACCCAGGCCTATAATTCTTGTCAATTTATGCTATTGCAAAAATTATTGTATTGCAAAAAAAAAAAAAAAAAAATGAAACAATAATCAATCAGAGATGTGATCAAGTAAAATTTTTAATTAAGTTATTGATGAACATTGATCAATGAAACATGAACGTAATCGCAGCGATATTAAATGTTTTAATTTCCGCTATGACCATGAGCTTTTCAATTCAGGATTTTGTAAGATGTTTGTACTCAGTAATATAATCTGCTAATTTCAATGCCACAACCAATTACTCTCAATTACTATTATGCAAGATTACACAAGAATGGTGCATCTGAGAGCAGTAATAGTACCATGCATTAAATTGTTGTATATATCAATACAAATGGATCAATCGATGATGACACTGTAAAGGCCTATGATCTGTCACCGACGCGTCGAAGCGTGCTGTTAAAGGGAGGGAGAACTGGTTAAAAATTGACTTTGAGTCGTTATTTGATGCACCATAAATGATTCCTATGCCTGGCCCACACAAGGAATATCATCGCTAACGATTTCGCGGGCGATATATTGCTAACTAGGCGTGACGTCAGCAGCTGTGAAGAAACACCGAGTTCCCCATCTGTTACAATGAGCCTCGTCATATCAGCGTGTCCTGCGACTAAACCCCTGGATATTTTTTTGTTTTCTTTTCGGAAATAGATAGAATAAGCATTTTGCCACCAGTCAGGCGCGAAAAAAAAATATTTTTCGCTATTTTTCTTATTTTAACAAGCAATTTTCTAGGACACCTACCATGTTTCTCATCCTGAAACAGTAAAAAGGTCAGCCAGAGTGCACCACGCATGCGCTTTCGTTTCGTAAACAACAAAGATGTCCTTTTATGGCGAAGATGCTCTGCTCTGATTGGCTGAAATCGATAGCTTCACGAGGGGAACGGAACCAATCAGCCATCAGCCAAACCAAGCCATCAACTGACGTTTGCCTCCTATACTTCGCAATGGAAGCCATTCTCCCATAGGCGCAATGCTAACCCCGATATTCGGAATGCATTATTTCCTTACGCTTGCATCCAGGCATGGTGTTTTTGGCACGGAATGCTATCAATTGGTGCTATGAGTCAATAGAACATCACTTAAAATTTAGTTCCCCATCCCTAGCATGACCACATTGACATGCAGTGCCCTCTCAAGCAAGGGAGTATGAGTTCTCCGCCACTCACAAGACGCAATGAACGCTCACATGCATGCATATTTCGCCCCGCCAAAATATTTATAGTATTAAACTCGATGCATCAAAGGCCATTTGATTTGAGCTGTTAGCTGATTTCTTCAGCGCATCAACTCAGTTGTAGAGTGAAATGTCGTTCCTGGTTCGTGACCGATCAGGTTTCCTTCATCAATGTTCATCAATAGCTTAATTAAAAATTTTACTTGGTCACATCTCTGATTGATTCTTGTTTCAATTTTTTTTTTTTGCAATACATGCATATCATCTAAATCTCTGCTATTTACTATTTGTACGTTATAGATAAAAAGGGAGGCCCGGCCGGGGATCGAACCCGGGATCTTCGGTTTACGAGACCGACGCCTTACCACTTGGCCACCGAGCCATCCTTGAAGATCAACCAAGATAGATCTTGATGACTTTCCTAACCTTTACAAGAGAATAATCTTAAACTAATTTAATTTAAATTAAACTAGGGATGGGCTTGGCAATGCAACAGTCGCTCGCGGTACCACCCGCAAATATCGAGCGATATCGATATCGGTTAACATTTAGCTAACTAAAAATAAATCTGCAGTCAGATGTATCCCATGTAAAATTTTGTTTTGTTTTGATACCATTCTATAATAGAGAAGAAAAGCTGTGAAAGCTAAAAACCGATAAAAAAAAAAAAGATGAAAAAACAACAATGCAATATAAAAAGGCCATTCCACGGAAATCTATGCGAATTGATTCAAGAGCCTGTAGTCCACTTCCTATTTAGTAATTTAATGAATATATGTCAGGTTTATTTCGGATTGATTTCGGATACAACATTTGCTCGTGATTTTAGAGAAAATAATCGATACCGCTCGATACTTAGACTTAAATGTATCGATCGAAATTGATATCGGTCATATATCGAGGTCATCCCTACCCTGAACACAATTGACATTGGAAAAAATGTCTTTATATGAATAGCTCTTTTCGCAATTATGCAAGACTGGAGACAAATCGGGTAAATAAACCGGACAAAGCCGGCCAGAAAGTTTACTTCGTTGTCTTCCAAAAAGTCTCTGGTCAGTCCGGTGACCCGAGCAGAGGGAGGCCGTGTGTTATCTTGCTAAAGCAACCGGATTTCAGAATGTTCATGAAGGAAGTGGATGGCAGCTGGTTCTAGGACCTCTGTGATGCACATCCTCAGGTAAAGTTCGTCTCAATAATTAAGAAAGGAGTCTTGGTTGTATGAAATGCCCCTCCACGCCATGATGTTCTCCCCGCTCCATCGATCCCGCTCCAGAATGCATCAATCCCGCAACCGTTGTCCGTTATCCCATTTGTTTTCAAATCATTTTCATGAATTATACTCCCATCTTGTTACACCTCGCTAGTCATTGCAGCTCACACGATCCATTAGAAATCATTTAATCAGTACACCATGTGCTCGCACCAACATGAGACAACTCACTTCTTAATTCTTATGAACACCATCATCAGCACACATCAACTCATGCATGGCACTCTCCTCCATTGGTGTTCTGAAGCGGCGCACCGACCCGAACTATAATTCTGACTTCGTATGTTTAAAGAGAAGATGAACAAAAAAGAATTTATATAACTTGTGCTATTATGTTATTTATATCAATATCTGTTTTCTTACTTTGTATTTTAACTTTTGTTTTTGTTTTTGTTTTTGTTTTTTTGTTCATCATTCCGATTCTTAATAGATTTCTTCTTATATGTTTCACATAATACAGGAGAAACAATTAAGAGGTTCATTGCCCCTCACCATTTGATTCTCTTATTTATGCCATTTAAACATTTGTTACGTTATGTTTTGTGTTTTTAATCCCCATTCCAGAAGTCGGCGTCGAACAGTTTTAGCCAAGCGCCGACGTATGTAACGAATGGTTGAGACATTACACGCCATTTGGTTCACTGGTTTCGGGCGCTACTGAAAAGAAGCACCGGCACACACCGATGAAAACTCACCCCTATTTTCGTACATCAATTTATCAATTTCACTCGATTCCACATGACGTCACTCGGAATTCTCTGACGTAGTGACTCCAGGGCTACGTCATTTATGCACTAGTTGGATGGTAAGCTCCAAGCTCGTAATAACGAAGACTCAACCAATCACTTCATATTGGCTTTAATATACCTTCGATAAAATAGTCCAAAGTACTCAAAATGAAAAAAAGGTTCCAAGTAAGTGGTCTTTGTAGAAGCACGTGAGAGAGAGATGTGTAGTGTGTCGTGTTCATGGAAAATATATTCGTCTTATATACTAGAATCGTAGTTGTACGGCAGCCTCCGTTTCTAATAGACAGTGCAGTAAATTGGTGCCTTCCAAATATTTGCTAACTGACAGGGATGGTCGCCTTTGCTTCCCGTTTATCGCTTCTCGGCCAACTGCTGACCCACATTGTCCGCTAATTGCATCCTGGTCTGCTGACCGCTCCTTGTCCGCTAATTACTTGTTGAGAGATGGAAGCAATCCCGTGTACGCTCTGCCCGAAGGTCTATATGCATAGGCAAAGTTTATATAATTATAATTACATATGCTATAATGAAACATCGTGTGAAGTAGTCAGAAACATCCACGTAATCTTAACATACCTCCCATATTTAAGTTAAAT
>KB310182.1:76580-125163 GCA_000328365.1 Capitella teleta
ATCAGTGAGAAAATCTGCCAAAAGTCATTCTTTCATCTCCACATGATTCGTAAGATCCGAAATTTCATTACTGAAGACGCCGCTCGACAACTTGTTCACGCCAATGTTATGAGCTACATTGACTATTGTAACGCTTTGCTAGTAGGATCTCCATCTTACCTGATCGACAGACTGCAGCACATACAGAACTGTGCAGCCCGCCTAGTGAAATGTGCAGATAGACACTCGCCATCCCTCCCTCTGCTAAAAGAACTACATTGGCTACCCATTAAGTTTCGAATAATGTTCAAAATTAATGTCATTACTTTTAAAGCCGTGCGTGGCTTAGCACCACCATATATCTGCTCCCTCATCAATGTTTATACACCTGCTCGCTCCCTTCGATCATCAAACTTCACATTGCTGTCTGTACCTAAATTTCATCTTCAATCATATGGCTACCGAACATTCGCCCATCAAGCACCCATCCTTTGGAACCGATTACCTTCCAACCTACAGAACCAGCAATCGCTTGATGCTTTTAAAGCCCAACTTAAGACTTATTATTTTAACATTGCATTTTCTAGTATTTAATGATTTTCCTTTTTACCTCTGTTTGTACAGCGCATTTGAATGTTCTTTGATATTGCTGAAAATGCGTTTTAAATGTAATAAATGAAATGAAATGAAATGAAATAATCATTCAATTCTCACTCATTTGGTGGCATACATATGTTACGTTCAGTTATGAACTTCGTGTGTCTCCTGACACTTGTCGAATAAATCTATCTATCTATCACCTCGCAGCTGAGCGAAGCATTAAGTCAAACACCAACGAATGCAATGACCGTTACATTAGCTGAGGTCATAGCGGCTGTCAAAAGACTCAAGTTCTGTAAGCATGATGGCTCGAGAATGATGTGGTCGAACTATCTCATCTGGGCTCCATGAAGAAATCAAGAGCACAAATCTGTACGAGCGATCTGCAGTTTGCGTACAAAGCAAAGCATAGTACTTCCATGCGTACTCTCATGCTCAAAGAAACTGTGAACCATTTTCTTAACCGGGGCACAGGAGTTTACTGTTGTCTAATTGATGCGTCAAAAGCCTTCGATCGCATCAGGCATGATAAACTCTTTCGCATTTTACAGAACAGAGGCGTACTTGCTTACGTAATTCGCTTTCTGATAAATTGTTAATTGCATCAGAACATGACAGTCAGGTGAAATGGCGCTCAGACCGAACCTTTCGGGGCCCTCAACGGCGTCAAGCAGGGCGGAATTTTTTCTCCTATTCTTTTCTGTTGCAACATGGATATTTTGTTGGAGCGACTTAGGGACTCTGGCATAGGGTGTCACATCGGGCAGCGTTTCGTTGGTGCACTGTCGTATGCAGACGATCTCACTCTTCTGACGCCATCTTTGAGAGGATTGAGAGAAATGCTCAAAATCTGCGAAGTGTTCGCACTTAATTTGGATGTAATGTTTAACCCATCTAAATCCGATTTTTTAGTCATTCGTCCAATACTCACAGTGTGTCCAATATCACTCTTTGTGGAAAGAAATTTAAATGTGTAAAGCAGGTGGAGCATTTAGGCAATATTGTTTCTTTTGATCTTGACGAAGGACCAGAAAGTACTCGCAAGATCAGTGATTATTTTTTTCACGTCAATTCATTGAAAGCCAATTTTAGAGGTGTTCGTTTAGATGTTTTAATTAACTTGTTTAAAGCCCATTGTATGACATTCTATGGTTCGCAGGCATGGAATCTGAGTAAGTCGTGCATTGATAATATATGTGTGAAATATAACAGAGAGATTCGCTTTCTTCTGAACCTTCCGTTGAGAACTCATCGCAATTTGTTGCCCCCATTAATAGGCACTGCTCCTCTGAAAGTTCAACTGTTTAATAGATTTCATCGTATGCCTTGTACAATGCGCCATAGCAGAAACGTCACTATTAATTCTGTCACTAGCATCCTCCTGTCAGACAATAGAAGCATCACATCACATGCCACTTTCAAAAGAAGCTATTGAATCTCGTCAAACCTTCATTATCCTTGATCTCTAACAGTTCAATGATTCTCGGAGGCAAAAAAAAAAAAAAAAAAAAAAAAGAAAAAAAGTAGAGCACCAGTTAAGTTGGCTTTTATATTTTGCGCGATAGAAGTATAAGATGACGCCCATATTGTCCTTGTGTGTGTGAAATGGGGTGACCTCATTTCTATGTCTCCCGTCTCCTGATTGGCTGCCTGATGAAGGCAAATTTCTTGTCTGGACGCAAATTCGTGTGTTAAATTTGTGTGAAATTTTTAAGTAGAGTTAGTTGAGTTGAAAAGGCTCAAGCAAAATTTGATCGGAAGCATGGTGCAGATTGGAAAGGAGAAAACTTCCACTGAGAATCCATACGGATTGAAGGTAAAATTATTTTTATTTCACTTTTCATTCTTAGTTATTTTGATTTTAACAGCAATCGATTGAACGATTCATTTTATTTGTACACGTATCATTATTGTTATATATTTTTGTTCTAACAATGAGCTGTTGAGAAATATAATTCTTACCATTAGGTTGAGAGTGATAATGGCCGTACCATAGATTGTCTTAATATTTCAATTCCTCAAATGCACCCTAACCCCTCCTCCCCCCTAAAAGCCCCAACAACAGGCAAAAAAAAACAAAAACAAAACAAAAACAAAACAAAAAACAAACACAAAAAACAAACACAGCAACAACAAACATTAAAAATTAATCAACATCATTAAAAATATTAGATTATAATTGCGAATATTAGTTCATCACATATCATTAAAAGCATAATATAATACAACTTATTAATGATGCACTTACGGCAGCACTCACTTTAATAGTATGCTTGATTGTATGGCCATATAAATGCAACAGACCAAAATAATTTCCTTGTTCAACTAAACTCTCAACTAAATTTTTAAAATTCCACCCCAGAAAAAAAAGCAATGAAAAGGGTGAGGAAATTTTCCCATCTTCCCAATTTGATATCCCTCCAGCAAAATAGAACTGCATTTGCAAGCAATTATAAAAAATAAATACAATAATTTCAGAATGGTGGCTCACTCTACAAGGATAAGCCCAATTTCGTTTCATTCGAATCCTTCGAGGAAACTCCCTCCCATGTTTCGTTCTTCACCTACCTGAGTTACTCCATCCTCTTTCTATTTGGTTACCTGCGAGATACGATGAAGCGATGGGGACTAGAGAAAACCCCCATCAACACTGAGCCATTCAGGAAGGTAAAAGCGCAAATTCTATTCCCACGCAGTGGTAAAATTGTGCATGTCGCTATTGCAGGGTTATGCTCCGTTGTACCAAGACTTCAGGAGTTTCTACACTCGCCATGTTTATACCCGATTTCGAGATGTCTTCAATCGTCCGATTTGCAGTGCTCCGTCAACTACGATCTCACTGAAGCACCGTGTATCCGACGACAACAATATCACGTTCAGGTGTGTAATAATTATTTGAAGTATGTATTTATGCATTTGCGTTGAACGCAGGTACACTGGGAAAGTCATAAAGGCGCTTAACATGGGCTCTTTCAACTATCTGGGCTTCGCAGACAACAAAGGACCGTGTGCTGATGCCTCGGAAGAGGCCACTCGAAAATTCGGTTGTGCTGTTGCTAGCACTCGCCACGAAATTGGTACGCGAATATAATTAATTTTTGCACCAATAGAAATATTATTTAATAGGTAATATGAGAATTCACCACGAGTTGGAGTCAACAGTTGCAGAATTTCTCGGCACTGAAGCTGCCTGTGTGTTTGGAATGGGGTTTGCTTCTAATGTTTTGAACATGCCCTGTTTGGTTGGCAAGGTTTGAACTCGTGAACAGAAGTCATGAACTTGTTTTCAAGGAAAAAATAATATATTTCAGGGATCATTGATTATCAGTGATGAACAGAATCACACTTCACTGATTCTTGGTTCCATTTTAACCGGGTCAACTGTCCAGGTCTTCAAGCATAATGGTACGAGTATCAGACTGCTCCCTAATCAGCCAAACATAGTCAGTCCTACACAGATATGATTGATCTTGAGCGCAAGGTCCGTGATGCGGTGATCAACGGTCAACCAAAGACGGGCCGCCAGTGGAAGAAGATACTAATAGTAGTGGAGGGTGTATACAGGTAAGGGCATTAACCACCACATGTGTTTGATCGAGGCACGCATACATCTTGTAGCGTGGAAGGCTCCATCTGTAAACTGCATGATATCATCCGTATCAAGAAGAAATACAAGGCGTACATTTACCTGGATGAAGCTCACAGCGTGGGCGCCTTGGGAACGAACGGCCGAGGGGCGCTGGACTACTGGGGATGTGATCCTAACGATGTTGACATTCTGATGGGAACGTTCACCAAGAGCTTTGGGTCAGCTGGCGGTTACATAGCTGGCAGTAAAGTAGGGCATAGAGCGAGATAATTGACCCATGCTGATGTTGCAATAGACAGTCATTGATCGCCTGAAGAGCCGCAGTCATAGCATGTGCTATGGAACCAGTATGCCAGCTCCAGTGGCCCAACAGATCATCACGAGCATGAATATCATCATGGGTAAAGATGGCACTGATCTGGGTAGGCATAACATGCGACTGCATGCTGGTGGAGTCACACATCTCTAACGCTTTCAAGGGATGCGCCGCGCTGGTCAATTGGCCTGGAATGTCCGCTACATCCGCAGACGCCTCATGGAAATGGGCTTCATCATCTACGGCAACATGGACTCACCGGTCGTCCCTCTCATCATCTTCTCCATCGCAAAACTTGCGTAAGAAACATAATAGTTATCCATTTAACCTATGGGCCTGTAAGTTCGTTCAATTGAGGTTGAATGATGTCACTGATTTTAGGCGACTTTGACATTCCTGATTTGAAATGAAAAGAAGCTCGTTAATTACAGGGCATTCAGCCGTCAGTGTCTGAAACGAGGGCTCGTAACCGTGGTGGTCGGTTACCCAGCCACGCCGCTCATTGAATGCCGAGCACGCTTTTGTATGTCCGCAAACCACACGAAAGAGAGCATTGATAAGGTAGGAGAAAAATTTGTCTTTAAAATCACGAATCAGGGCAACTTTTACAGGTGAACCCGTTTCAATATCCTATATCTCGGACTAAATTTAATTAATTACACATAAGTAGATTCAAGCCTGGGGTGTCTGTAACCGTGTTTTGCTCTGCTGAAGGTTATAGAATATTAATGTTTCAGATGGCTGGGTAGTTTCTGGATATATTTCTTTGTTCATTGTATACACATTTATTTGAATATGTGCTTCGGGGCACAATGAAAGAAAGTTCACTTTACAAATGCCGGGCGGGGGCCAAAGCCCAATTTCCCAACTGGATAACGATACCTTATATCGTTTCCTATTATACTCTGTGATCTGGTCCCAGGCTCTCAGTATCATTGATGAGGTTGGAGATTTGCTGCAACTCAAGTATTCGAGAATGAAGATCAAACCGGAAGTGACTGACTTGGACGAAGACTTCAGGAAGAGGTCAGATCCTTAAAACAATTATAACGATGGGAAAAAAAAAAAAAAAAAAAAAAAAGAAAAAAAAAGAAAAAAAAAAGAAGAAAGATTTGCAGTACCCATCGATATTCTATAAAATAATCTCCTTTGGTGATGTTCTTTTTTGAAGGTATGGCCTGCCCTAGTGTCAGCGCTAACTTGAAGGACGCTTGGCCTATTTGGGTCAATTGAACAATCAGGGACGTGAAAAATTGAAGAAGTTCCAATAGCTACAAGTGATTAACCTGAAGCTTCGCGCAGACCTGCCTTTCTATAGTGCATTGCAATCTCACCAGCGAAATCACACAACGTAGAGCTACAATTGCAGAATTCAATGCACCAATCCATTAAAATGCTTTTATTGAAGTGAATAATAAAATCATTATACATTGCAATCATCCTCATCGTCATTTATTTCGATCAATCAATATCCCATGAAACACACAAAGATAACAAAACGCATACTACCTGAGATATGGAGATTAGTTAGTATTATAAAGAAGATATGGGACATCGGCCTATCGCGCAGTTTCGCGTGAATTATAAAATACACGTCAACCCGACATTAAATTCATACTATAATGTGAGTAAATATACAGATAAGATAAAACCGAGCCCAAATCTGCTATAATAGGATCAATTTGTACAAGAATTTGAGCGTTTTTGTTTCACCGAAACCGAAACCTGAATAATCGAGTGAGCGGATGGCAGTGTTGCCATGGCAACGGGAGACACGTAAAGGCAGCTTTCACGAGCGATGTCGAATGTGTGTATATACAAGCTAGCTAATCTCCATAATCTATAAGTACAAATTTTCTCTCAAGGCGGTAAAATTAACTCCTCAGTTAAAGTACAATCATGACAATGCCACGCAAAATTAGCGCATGCCGACAAGTTTGAAACTTTTGTCAGGAACATAGCGACATGCATATTGCTGTCATGAATTCAGATGTTAGATAAAACACAACATGGGACATGTTGATCATAACTGAAATTGTATTGCGTCCTCCAGTCTGGAGAGTCCAAAAATCATAATGCAATCTCTGCGTAATCATAACGTACTTATAGAAACCATTTTATCACAATTGCCTTTCAATCTGCCCCCATGTGTGCCATACTATATGGTTGCAAGACATTTGGATGTTATTACACTGAAGCTCAACTGCTTAATCTCTACGTAAGCAAACCTCGCACACATCGCCATGAAACTGAGGGCACTGTGCACAGTAACTTCAGTCACTGGAGCGCTGACGTGTGGCAACCCTTACGTTTGTAAGGGTTAAGTGTCAAGACCTTTGATGGTGATGCAGTCCAGCTAGCCCGAGAAGATTCGCCGATCAACAACCCACGGACGCTTGGCCACGTGGCAGGGGACGGACACGTGACCTAGCTAACCGAAATACTATTATGAAGCGCGTATTTCCGGGAATATATTTCACCTGAATAAAACCTACACTGAAGCCCATCTGCTGACTCTTCCTTCCTGCCAGTCGACCATAAACGCCGACCTTCTGGTTGAGACGATATATTGATGTGCAGTCCCAGAATGGGAGGTACGGAAGGTTGTGGGGAGAATATACGTAGAATTATCTAGAATATAAAGTGCAGTTGCACTTCGAAAATAAATTCGTTCCAAATAGAAACATAATTACAAAAGTAAAACATAGCTCTTCCCAATCCAGAATGTTCATTAATCGTAGACATGAAGAAACCCGTTGTGCTTGTCAATAGTGACCTTGGTGGGTATCCCTTGTGGGGCATATGCCATACATGAGGCTCCTGAATTTAATGCTCCATAACGAAACCAAAGCATTTAGAATTTTACTAACATTGGCAAGGTAATTTCTGATGAGAAACCTACACAGCTAGACTTGCCTGTTCGAATGAGAAACTCACCGTATTATATCGCGGTCGTTGAAACGAACCCTGACCTCCTGATCTCACCGGAATTCGACGCTCTTGCCACTCAATCCACGTGCCATGTGGTCCAAGTGGAAACAGAAGTTCGTTCAATACTCGAGGGGCAATTTTAACCAATTTGGTTGCGAGACCAGCTTCTTATAACAATTATACCTGAGAAAACAAAAGTTCATCTTCCCATTGCACGAGATTTATATAAAAAGTCTGTACTCTGCAGCGGTAGTATCCATGCAACATCCATAATTATATCCAATAAAGACTGTGTACTATAAAACTACTTTAGATCCATAGATAGGCCCACGCATCGCTATTAAATATTTACGTTTGAAAGCCTTCGACAAGTCATCACTGAAGTCATTCATAAACGGCGAAAGTCTCAAATTTGGCCCTTTAAAAATACAATCAGTCGATTTTTTATTTTATTTTTACGATTGTATTAATGTACTTGTACGCGCATAGCACATAAGTTTTATAGTTACATTTATGTTTTCAATTCTGAGCGATGGAACAGACGAAAACGCTTCCATGATCCATCATTAGTTCATAACAGACTCCTGACTGCTTCATTACGTGACATGTCGGGTGCGTAAGCAGACAGACAGGTAATAATTAATTATAAACCTACCCTGACGGCGAAGGTAATTATTCCCTGGATAAATTTGTCTTGATATTTGATTGCCAAAAAGTGTCAGACATGTAACATAGAAATTGTGATTCACTTAAGCCCCGTTCCATATAAATATAAATATAAATATAAATATAAATATAAATATAAATATAAATATAAATATAAATATAAATATAAATATAAATATAAATATAAATATAAATATAAATATAAATATAAATATAAATATCATAAACATAAACATGGAGAATGGCGAATCAAGAGACTGGATGGACAATGCTCGTTTTGTATTTTTTTTTTTTTAAATTCTCTGTTCGCTCCCTTGTGGTACGTGTCGATACCATTCGCATTTGCTTACTGTTATGCTCCACCCACATCTTCATATGAGATATATAGCCCATCAATATTTGAAATACAAAGGACGGAGCAATGGGCATGCGTATTGTTTTTCCGTACAGCTCAGTGTGCAGTGTTTTGGAAGCAATTATAGAAGTAATTCAGGCAGTCTTTTCTAGGGTCTCGGTCCCTGCACACGTAACTCATAAAGCGTGACTTATTCCAAAAAAATGTTTGCCGTGGCACAACGAATCAGGATATGGGGTGAGTGTCCATTTCATAAGATGGAGGTGAATTGCAATTTTTCTCTTAAGGGTTTCGAGAGCTGTTGCCACTGTTTGTTGTTATATATCTTGTGATGATGTCCTCTGATCCTTTGAACTTGAAGAACACAATGATGCAAGTGGGAACTATAGTAACGCATACTGAAGCAACTACAGAAGCCGTAAAAACAGTAGTGCCGCATACTGAAGCAACTACAGAAGCCATGAAAACAGTAGTGCCGCATACTGAAGCAACTACAGAAGCCATGAAAACAGTAGTGCCGCATACTGAAGCAACTACAGAAGCCATGAAAACAGTAGTGCCGCATACTGAAGCAACTACAGAAGCCATGAAAACAGTAGTGCCGCATACTGAAGCAACTACAGAAGCCATGAAAACAGTAGTGCCGCATACTGAAACAACTACAGAAGCCATGAAAACAGTAGAAGCTACAGCAGTTGTGTCAATGCCGACTGAGGTGAATGCCGAGATGATTTCACGGGAAACATTCAGCTTCCCTTCGTTCTCTGAGGCGCTATCCAGCCAAGCAGACGCATCAAAAGTCGTCTTTTTGGTTTTTGCTGATATGGGAGCATTTCCAATGGCGATGAACTTCTACTTGACATCCATACAGAAGTACGACATCCGCAATTTTCTCTTTGCGTCTTCCAGCGAGGAATTCTGCGCTCGGTTCCAAAGAATTAAGATTGCTTGTTTTGTTTACATGAACGAAAGCGCGCACGACAAAGCATCTCTGTACTTATCTGATGATTTCATCAGAAAAACGAACATTCGCACTTACATGATGTTGGAAACACTAAAGCTTGGGTATCACGTGATCAGCTGCGACGTGGATGTTGTCTTTTTCAAAGATCCAACTGAACGTGTCTTCGATCTGTGTCACTTCAGAGATCCGGAAAAGGCTTGTGACATAGCTGCGTTGTGGGATTCCGGAGCGCATAACACTGGATTCCAATTCATCCGGAGTTCCAACGTCTCAATCTCAATTTATGTAAAAATGGAATACATGGCGAAAAGTACTAAGATTGACGAGCAGAAGGCTCTGAATATCGCCATAACGAGTATGAAGAGGGAGATACGCGTCGCATCTTTACCTGTTGAGGAATTCCAATCCGGCAAGGAATTCTTTGATCACGGCAATCGGCAGTTTGCTGGTGACAATCCTTGCACACATTGCATAGTGATGCATAATAACTGGATCGTCAGCATGGAAGCTAAAATTTACAGATTCAAAGAGATGCACATGTGGTTGTACGACCAGGATGAGTACTACAACAGTACACGGAGGCGCTACCTGGTTTACCAGAACCCGACCTATTTCGGCAATGATTCCTCAACTTTGGCAGCCGAACGAAGCAGCCTGGTAACCGCACTTACAATCGGTTTCATTCTCAACAGGACCGTGATTTTACCCAAATTCTTCTGTGCGAAGAAAGCGCAACAATGCACAATTCTCGACCACTATCTGCTGAGGATCTTCGATCAGAGTTTCGGGTCATCGTACCGAGAGCATTCTTTCCTGCAAAACAAGCTAGTTCCTCTCGCTGTGAGGAACTCATCATCCAGGTTGAAGTGTGCATTGCTGAATATGAGAGAAGCGATCCCTTCCCCTGCCGGGGAAAGGGTCTTTAGGTATGATGGCAGCCAAGAGATTAAACAGGAGATGATTGAACAGTGGCTTGGAAATATGACAAACTCTGTGCTGGAATTTCAATCATTGTATCATGTTCCAAGGATTGTTCTGAAAAACGCAACTGCTGATAGAGAATTCAACGGAAAATGTGAAAAGGCTTTCGTTAAGGGGTCACGCGCGCAAATGTTACCATGAGAGTGCTTCTGTTTGTGATGAAGGTGTCGGGTACCGAGATTGACCGGTGGCTATATTGTGGGAATAGTAAATGCAAATCATTTTATACTGGCTGTTGTGGTTAAAGTCGGGATTTTTGTGTATTATTCTACTGACTCCATTCAGTTAATTCCGTGATTATTTATTGTATACGATTTACGCTTATTTAATATCAATACGTGTATTGCGAGTAACTGGACACGTTATAATTATAATACTTGATGGGAACTGATTCAATGATTTGAGCTATAACAAATGATTAATTTCTTCTCTTGGATTTTCTTCAATAAGTTTACACTGCAGACCATGAGTGCCAAGTTCGAACGAAATTTACCTTGATAAAATAAGTAAGCAGTCTTTAACGTGGCTGGCATCCCAAGGTATATACGTGGTCTTAAACCCGCGATGATGCTTTCCCACATGGACATAATTTTTATCTTCATGCCTTTCAATGAACTATTCAAGTAAATAATTTTGGGTCGTTCCTCAAACACGAGTGCTTGAAGATTCCATTAAAAATTAATTTCGTCATTTACCATTTTGTAATAATAATAATGAATTACATTCTTTGGCACAATGCCACATGAATCACATAAATGTTTCGGATGCGTATTCACATAAATATGGAGATGAACTTCTTTTTGTTAGTAAACAAGATCAGACATCGCTCATGAAAAGTGGTCATCGAGGGTCGTCCCACGTGCATATGACGCAAGCACCGCGCATGTATCACGTTCATTCCACTGACATCCACTGACAATCCAGACGTATACGTTGACGTGCGTAATATGTCAGTGATTCGTCAGTGATTCTCTGTGATATGTGCGTCATTCATGCGTGATTCGTCAGTGATTTCTACCCACCGATCCCCGAAAAATTGGTCAATTACTTTACGCGCAAGCACGTGCTAAGCCAGTCTGTGCGTGATTTTGTGAGTGCTTCGTGCTCGATCGGCTGTGTGACTATGCTAATACGTACGCACCGACCGTTGCCATGGAAACCCTGTCATTCGTTCGCAATAAACTACTTGTAATTATATGAAACAGGCAGTGATGTGCTGGCACAATTATAAGGTCAACGATACAATAACTCGACCAACATATCGCAATAAATAAATACTACAGGTGTATCGATCTATATCTATAATTGTTATATATTACAATATTTATAATTAATAACACGATAACTCATAATTATCCGTATACAATTATAACAAATATTATTACAATTATAAATATGAATTGTAGGAGGATATCCATTACTTTTTATTTATGTATTTGTAATTGTGAATCAATGAAATAGGTCGATTTTAAATTGTTTTGAATGAGAGTATTTATTACAGTAATCTCTCTCCATTATCCAGGGTGATATATATACATAAGTTTATTAACCGTGAAAATGACATTTATGGGAAATGGGGCATTTTGTATAAAGTATTACAAATATTACAAAATCTTTTTTCTTAAACCTCACTATTTATTCCAAAATATTCGTCTTTTATGGTTACAGTGGCCTCTGTTCTTCAAAAAAAAAAAAAAAAAAAAAAAAAAAAGGAAAAAAAAGGGAAAAGTTCTGTGCTCATACGAGGGGGGGTGGGGGTGTTGGGTAGAAGTAATGAGCCTTGAGGGGAACTATTGTTCTGGTTCTCACGTACATTCGCACATATTGCCTAGCAACCAATATAAGTTTCCCATTAAAATATCATAGAACCTTGGCGTCACCAATAGCAGAGTCACCCAAGAAGACATGGTGAAGGCAGCAATCATGGACTTAAACAAAGGAAGCGGAATGCTGCGGTCACACTACAAGTGGCTCTCTCCAGATGTCATGTATAACCTATTTAAATCGCATTGCATATCTGTCTATGGAAGTGTCCTATGGGATTTTCAACACCCCTCTGTCGAACGTTTTTCCACGGCGTGGCGCAAGGCCATCCGTGCATGCCTTCACCTGCATCCTCGTACTCACTCTGCCATGCTGCCATCAATCTGCAACAATCGTGATGGGAAGACCCAACTCCTGTTTCGCTCAATTAAATTTCTTCGATCCCTAAAAAGATCTGGCAATCCCGCGTTACGCACATGCATCGAGCTTATTCAGATGGGCAGTCGCTCCGCCGTCAGCCAGACCCTCTCACTTGCCTGCCAACTGTTCCACAGTTCCCGCCCTGCAGTCCTGCACTCTTGCTGTCAACCATCTTCCACCGACCCCGTTTTCCAAGACCTGTCCCATGATCAAGAGGGAGCCCTGGTCAGAGACATGCTGCACTTTCGCATAAACCTCCTACGCAATAGAAAACTCACTGATTACCATAATATCTCCCAACTAATAGAACATATTTGTACTCAATAAACCACAAGTCGCTCTCAATAACCATGCATCTCAAAAATCCCTCTTTTTTCGTGTTTAATGTTTAATTTATATGTTTTATTATTTTTAATTTTGTTTTCCCTTCTTTCTTGTATCCTGGAAATGGAGTAGTGGAGTAGTGAAAACTGTAAAAACAGAGAGACATTGACAGACATAAACAATTATTGTGCTAAATAAAACAAAGGGTAAACAGTGAAAATATAAATAACTTAATTATGATACTGACGTAATGGCCATTCAGTGGCAAGAACAACAGCAAACAAAAAAAGCCCTATCTGATGCAATGACCAAATGATGGGCGTTGGCTATATAACCAGATTAAAAACTTGGTTAAATACTGGGCAGCAGAGCAAAGCTGAATCCTTTGCATTATTCACAATGCTGTCAATCACTCAATGCAGCCTGTTGTTAAAGGCTATGCTCAGTAATGCTAACCGTTCAAGCGTAAACAGACGGCCAATGAACATCAAAGATGGTTAATAATGGTCGGATGTGAGGATCTTTAAATGCTATAACCTATTCATGCCTTTTCACGGTGTGCGTGTGTGTGTGTGTGTGTGTGTGTGTGTGTGTGTGTGTGTGTGTGTGTGTGTGTGTGTGTGAGTGTGTGTGTGTGTGAAGGAGTAACTTCGGACAACATCATGGCATCAATACGCCCCAGTCACTCATGGCAGAGCGACAGACCAACTCGGATCTACACGTCACGACACAGACAGCAGACCAATCCTTTGCAATAGTAGTCTACTCCATGTCAACGATTTCAATGATCTTCATTGGCAATGCGCTTTTTTTTTACCTTAACTTTTGGTGGCAAACGGCAATATAGGCATCATCGAATGCATAACATATAGTCCCACAAGATGTCACCTTGGATCATCCTGAATCTTCGGCTACGTGACGGTCTCATTGCCTTCCTGAGCGAGTTCTAGAAGTGGCTCGTGCTCCGACTCTATACAAGACTCAGGGTTATGATTCTGGTTTCAGAAGAAACATGAATCAAAAAAAAAAAAAAAAAAAAAAAAAGGGTTGGATTAGAACGCGAAAAAAAAAAAAGAGCGTCGCTATTTACACCATTGTTTTATTCACGGAATATTACATGTATATCTAATGCGGATCTAATGTTCAAGAAATCTGAGCAGCGATTTCATAACCGATTTTACACCACTATTTCTAATAATGCACACTCTATTTACATAAAACATTTCTGTTTCAGGCTCAAAAATAGAAATAAAATTTCATCAAAAAAAACTACATTTTTTTTTTCACGTGGGTTTAAATTAACTGAATAAGACCACCAACACCCTCACGAGGTACGCACCTCGATCTGCAACAATTATATAGTCCTGATTCATGAAGTTCGTAATAGGAGTGCAGTAAAGTTCAACGGGGTTATGCTTACGACGCACAATGCCCATAGTAAATATAGTAAAAATTAAAGAGTCAATGCATGAACACTGTTGCCTGCAGGTGGCCATTGCGTTTCAATACAAATCGCGAATCCTCTCAGCCTCTCTGAGGCCGCTGGCTCTGGCGCCATGCATCGTGCCGTACGCCCATGGAACTGTCGCCTCTCCAGCAAACATCACTCGGTTCTCCTCCAACGGAGCTCCGAGGTCCACTAAGGTCAGTTGGCTGACCTCTGTGCCTTGGTATGAGAATGACCCTCGAGTGTAGGGGTCACTGCACCAACGAGAAACAAGAATCTGATCAGGAGAAGCGATTGAAGGATTGCGCAGGAACTGTCGGATCAGACAACCGCATTTCTCAAGGATTTCTTGGTCACTCAGTGACTCCAGATGCTCGGCTTGCTCCCCAGTAACCATGGCGACCATGGTGCTAGGACTAGTTTCCTGGAAGCCAAAGATGCGTCTCCACCAATGGAGGGCTTCAGCATCGTCATCGCTCCAGCATAGCTTGATGCTTCCCATGCCAGGCTCCCAGAAAGGCTTCTCCCAACGCAGGAGAATTTTGTTCAACTTCCCCATTGGAACCTTGTTGATGGCTTCGCCTTTCTCTGCGGGTAACTGCGGAATGAAGAACTTCTCTTTACGCTGCTTCAGCACTCCAACGGGAACTGTAACTATGACGTGATCAGCTCTGTGTATTCTTCCTCCCTTGCACATCACTCGGCACTCGGGGTCACTCCAATCGATGCTGACCACTTCAGACCGTAACTGGACGCTCTCGGCTGGCAAATCTTTGACCAGGGGATCCAGCAAGGATTGCAATCCACCAGGAAGCCACATTTCTCCGCCTGGTAATCTGTCATAGGGCTCGCCCTTCCCTCGGCTTTTGTCCAGACATCCTCCATCGAACGCTTGGGCGAAATTGACCATCGACCTCAAGGCACACAGAGCGTCTTTCTGGTCAGCGCAGTCCATATCCTGGATTGCCCTTTTGAAGGCGGATTTGATGAATTCCACAGAATTCACATCGGTTGACTTGGTTGCCTTGGTTACCTGGCTCTCTATTCGCAAGAACTCTTTCACTGCTCGCTGTACAACACTTGTAGCGATGACGGTACCGTCTGGTTTGAGCCACAAGCCTTCCATTCTATGTAAAATCGAAAATGAAGCCACCTTACTACAAACTATAGATTATACTCACTTCTCCATCGGTGGTCGTATCACTCCTAGCTGAACCTCCTTCTGCTTGGCTAACGCAAACACTGGATTTGCTGGGCATGGTCCCAGGATCCAGTTGGCTCCCATTTCCACCAAGTTTTTTCCCCCAAGACATTCCGTTTGAATCCGACCACCTAGTCTGCACAGAGAAAGATTATAGCAATGTTACGAACAGTGTGACATCCAGGTACCTGCGTCTTGCTTCAAGGAGTGTTATGCTTTTGAATCCATTCGCGTAGAGGTGTTGGGCCGCGGACAGTCCAGCCATTCCCCCTCCTACAATGACCACCCTGACCGTTGCCCGAAGCCCCATACTGGTTGATCCACTATAGTGTGATAAAACATAAAACAAAATTAGCAAGGTCAATGAGTTCAAGCGACGTAAAGGATATTTTATAGGGTGGTCCGATAAAAGTAAGAAATTTGTCGGGTTTGTGAGGGACGAGGGACTAATTAAAAAAAAAAAGGTATATAATAAAAGAATATTAAAAAAAAAAAAAAAAAAAAAAATAAAAATAAATAAATACTTCCTTACTAAGGCAGAATAGCTTGAAACGAGATAAACGCGAGAATTCTTTTATGAGAGCTGCTAAAAGATCTGCTCACTCGACGGTTCCCATGATTAATGATATTGATAGGAGGATTTATTTTGTGATATCACAACAGTCTGCAATCGAACGTGAGAAGAAAGCGAGATTTTAAATATCTTAAACATATAGTTTATATTGAAGTGCCATCTAAGAGATGACATTCCTTA
The DNA here is from genome assembly GCA_000328365.1 of Capitella teleta. NCBI lineage: Eukaryota > Metazoa > Annelida > Polychaeta > Capitellidae > Capitella > Capitella teleta. The sequence goes on from KB310182.1 coordinate 92,872, forward strand.
ATGCTCGTTCAGGGGCCCATCTGATTTGGCTCTCTTCACGATCACTCAATACGCGCATCATCCAAACTAACTTTTTATTTGATTTTTTTTGCGTTAATTGACGCATAATAACATAATTCATCCATACCAGGTAGTTATATTTTGGAATATATGATACATTTTAGCAAATTTTACATTTTTTGTTTTTAACTTGGAGTAGACTACTTTTGGCTCACCCTGTATAATGTTAATAATTATTCCGTTGTCAATATCGGAATAAATTATTTTGTCTTTTGGGATGCATCCTCTATCATCCGTTACTAGTTAGAAAAAGTGCAGAGTTCCTCTTTATGATAATCTGGTTGCACCTGAATCCGCGGTATATGAACAATAGGCTCTCTGTTCATGTTGTGAAATAAGTACCAAGCCACCATTTCAACAACACACGGGGAGTACATATGGGGTGGTCCAATTCTAATGGCATCCAGCTCGATAATGATCTGATAATTATCGTCAGCAATCCCAAGACGTAATTATTGTGTGGCTCTTAAGTCAAAACGTGAGTGACCTCGATGACAAGTATGTTTTATTATTCGAAATGTCCCCTAATCTTGCTTATGGTAATCATGATAAATGCATGCATCGTGACATCGCAGAGACTCTCAGTCACCTTATCTTGTAAGGTGATATATGGTATAATAATAATAATAAATGATAAATGCGTTTTCTCATGACGTCGCCGAGACACTCGATCTTCTTATCTTGTATGCTTATTATTTCATCGGTTAAGTACTCAGTAACACTTGTACTTGTTATGAATTAATCCGATACTTAATATATGACCCTCCGACGCGAAGCTGTTATAGTCACATTTCCTAGAATTTCTTATGCTGTAAATTGTAAAATGACAAAATGTTGGCTCAGGTCAGGCACAGTGGTTGTTATGTCATGTTGAAAAAAAAAAAAAAAAAAAAAAAAAATCAAAACAAGACAAAACAAAACGAAAACAAACAAACAAACAGACAGACAGACAGACAGACAGACAGACAGACAGACAGACAGACAGACAGACAGACAGACAGACAGACAGACAGACAGACAAAAAAACAATATACGGGCCACAATTCGAAACATGATTTACTCAATCAGATTTTATACTACAGGGTGATTCAACACGTCCCAAAAGGGCGATAAATGAAGAGGTGTGTATAATATTATAGGGTGATTCAAATGTTAATTTTCGAGTAATGACGATTTTTTAAAATGGCATTCCGGTGAGAAAACCTTGCAGAACAGTCTGTTCGGATGAATACGATTTTTGACCAATTCAAGTATGACTTTCTTATCCTGGCAGAATGAATGGCAATTATTTTATCAGAACGTCCAAGAGGACTTCGGACTCGCGGATCACTGAAACACTAAGAGAAATAATTGCGTCGACGATTTCACAATCGCACGAAAACAAACGAGATGAAAGCGAGATCTCATGTCACTCAAAGTTGATCTGAGAATCAGCCCCAAGTAGGCGTAGTGTGCGAAAATCTGTTGGTCAAAAGGAGTATTATTGCACTAACTCCTTTCTCGAAACTATCAGGTGTTTATTTAATAACTTTTATGTTGTAGTGATTAGGTTTTATACAGATTTAAGAAAAACGTTTTCGCTTTTATCAAATACTATTGCATATATCAATTTAAGAGCAGGCATGAGGCACGATGGGGTTTTGTGGCTCCACCCAACCCGTTCGGGTGATATGAGCGACAGAATTATGAGAATAGAAGGCCCGAGACTGGGGTTTCCCCCTACTCTTATCGATAAATTTCAAGGGTTCTTTATCCTGCATACCACCATAGACAGTAGTACACAGCTCCCGGCCTTGTTATGGAGTTGGGCAGCACTGCAGAGTCAGCGAAGAATTATAATTATAACTAATTACAATTATAATTCACAATCATAACGCCCGCTGTCCAATCGGCTCTCGAACCCAGGACCTTTACCTCAGCGGCCGACATAAGATTGCATCGATTTAACAGGATACATTATTTCTATAGCACTGTTGATTTACTCAGAATAAATGACTGTACCAGCTATCAACAAATGACATTAAAATGTTTCTGGAATGGATAAATATCCATAAAATTTTGATGAGATAACAAAATTGAAATTTGAAAACAAGTAACAGCTAGCCATGCCATTCCACGAAAACAGCCAGGTTTGTACTTCACGGGGAGTTTATCGACTCAAAACGAAACTCACTTGCATTTCTCTTCGTTTGCCTCCATCTCTGAGTTAAAATCAAGCGTTAAATTTACTGTAATGCACCCAGTGGGACCTATGTAGATATTGACAAAGCATCGAAGGTTATATGGCTTTTGTTTGCTCTAAAACTGTCAAATGCACGAATTAATTGTGTTCTCTGAAACGGCCATCTAAATCGTGCACCTGCATAAATGCTTTGTTTTCACGTGAGTCATAATTCTACTAAATCGCCCGCATTTGATAATGTTGCTTGTGTATTTCGTTAACTCACACTCGGGATCCTATCAAATTATCAACTAATATAGTATTAAACTAAATATAACTGATATGCTAGCTATAGCATGCAATCATGTAGACTCGTATAATTTCATTAACTTTTTTAATTGCTTATAAAGTGGATATATATTAATTTCACATATTGATACAGCGTGTAAACACATGTGCACAATGACGTGCAGTGCCGGGCTGAGTTTGGAAACAAAATGGCGATCATGCTGAATTGTTGCATTTCTCAATTATAAGATCCCTAGCTCACTTAAATTGTTACAGATGAATTGAGTCGAACGATTTGTGCCAATCTCAGCCACTTCCATATTTTTCACAACAGCCAGCATGCAATTTGCTGATCTCAATTTAGGAAAAAAAAAAAGAAGTAAATATCCATCACTCATTGTCACATGTTCCGAAACAGATTGTTTACGATGAATGCAGGTGCACACCTGATTCGGAGAATGCACACAGCACACGTGTCTGTCCAACCGCACACCTAAGCCGGCTGGTATGTACAATACAGTGCACATGTTGTATTAATATCCGTACTGTATTTTGTATGTATATGCAATACAATGTATAGAGTGAGTTAATTATCTCCATAAGGGAATTCCACTCTATACAAAATTACGTTTATGTTTAAGTTAATTGCGTAGGATCTATGAAATGGGTTAATTCATTGCATCTAAATGATATATAATTAATTAATTGTATATTATAAGAAGAGAACCATGGCATGTGATGGTTATCTAAACGAATTTTGCAAGAGAAGCTGGTATTTAATTAGTAGATGATAAAAGTTCAAGTAATTGTTTTTACCTTTGGGGTACCTAACTAAGAGTCGTTGAAAAGTTTAGCCTATATAATCAGATATAGGAGCAACTATAGTTTACCCACTTACATGTACATGCAGTCAATAGATCACGCAGATATTTGCATGAGTCTCAGGGGATTAGCTGCAAAGATGAAGCCCTCGTGTTGAGTACAACACAAACTACACGCCAGCTTGGCTCAAAGCTTCAAATTTTACCCTTTCAAAGTGCACATGCACGAAGCACCTTGATCTGATTTCATTTCAGTGAAAATCACCCATAACACTCGTGCAAGAAGAATGCGGAATTTGCAATTTTATCTCAACGCAAACCTGATGATATTCGCTGATATCAGCACAGTTGCCTTCATACAACACAGGCCTGTTGTTCCTCTAAAAGGGATCAACAGTATGTTAGCAAAACATTATGCGTATGTTAATACTTATTGTATGACTTGTTTCGTGTAATTATAGCTCTCTACAAGGGTATCTGAACAGCCACCCGGAAGAAGAGGCACGGCAATGTTCACCGTTGCCTCAGAGTATGGGCCTGCCTGGGAAATTGAAGGTAGATGGACTCCACAGGATTCTTCAGTCGACATTTGCACCCATCTGAGGTACGATGCCAGGCCTTTGACAAAATATTCACTTGCATGTAGTTTATTTTGCATTTCTAACACTCGATTGAAGGTGTATTCTCATCACAGACCGTCACCCTGTTGTGCAAGCTTGAAAGAATACTGGTGACGCCTGGTCATCAAGACAGCAGTGACATTTAACTTGAGTACAGTTGCAGAATTCTTCCACGACGTAAAGCGTTGTGAAGGCAAGGTAAAATAATGAGGCGGCTGAATGATGCATTATCAAGGGCACACGTGGCAGCGACAGTGATTGCTGGATTGATGCTGGTGTCTCTTACGAAGAACTCTCTCAAGCTTAAGAGTCCTGTCAGGAGTTTGCGACAGCTCATTTGTATGCCATTGACAGGCCGGTGGAGCAACACTCCGGGTTCCGTTGAGCCTCTGCGCATGCCCATGTACCATGTACTCAATTTACATCTCACATTTGGTCGCTCAGGTCGAGGCTTGGGATGCTCAATTTATGCATGTTCATAAACTCTTGAGGTTTCACAATGAATTATCAGTCTGATCAACCGCCTCTCATTGGTACTGCGAACTCACCATGCTGCACTTGCACCCTATAATATACTTGAGCAGGCATAATATTATCATGCTCTAGTATTCTGGAATTGACCAGTTACAGAATGTTTATTAATTTTACAGACAACCTTATGTATACACATGTTTTATTATGAATTAAAGTCGACTGAGCCCGCCCTACCTGTGGACTTCTGCAATGCACGCCCCTATTCTGACCTCAGAAGATACATCCGACGTGTATGAGCGCAGGTCGCTCGTGTGAGCGCAAACCAGAGCACATCTTGTAAGCAAATAACATGAGAATAGAAAGAGATTGAAAAGTAAACAACGAACAGAGCTCTGCTTGAACAGCCACGCTTTTTGCTTGACGCAGGTGAGCAAAACGGATTTAAATACTGAGTAATGAATTTGTAAATGTTTATAGCGATTTATTTAATGCATTGAATTGTTATAATTACCTAGGATGGCATACACAAGTATCTAATTTTCGGTAGTGTATTTAATTACAGACTTTTATAGTACAATTAGGTCAAGGTGTGAATACAACTAACAGTAACCTAACTTAGCTATTAATCATATATTTTCACCGTACAAGTGTCTCGACATAATTATTATAACTTTATAATTATGTGTTCAATGTCTGATTAACTCTTCTATAAAAATGTACCATGCAAGTGATAACCTTTGCACCCGCATTGTCATATAATGCCAGCCTACCATGCAAACAACCCTCCTGGTCACAGTTTTCAACTTCCACCTTGCCTCACACGTGTTTAAACACCCCGCACCTCACTTCATTGAGGTCGATTTTTCAAACGGAGTTCCGACCTCGATTTGAAAATGCGTGTCGAAGGTTTTAATTTACAGATTTCATGTGCAGTTTTATCTTATCTATTCTTTTTATATTTTTCTCATTTATTTATGTTTTTTATGTAATGTGAAAACATACATCAACCAAACGCAAAGTTCATGCACGATCTGCCTGATTAGCGCTCGGAGAAGTGAGACGAAACATGACAAAAACCACGTGCTTGGTTTTTGCGCCGGGTTAACTTTTTGGAATTCTGTTTGCTGGTCCGCCGGTTAATACTCATTGAGTTATATTCACGCTCAAGAATAATTCAACATGAACTTAATTAAAGCTCACATCATAATCAAAAACATAATTAAGATATAACTATTATAACAGTCATTGCTTCTCGCTTTCAAACTCGCCAGTCTCGCACTTTATGTCCATATCCAGATCAGAGGCGGCATTTCTTCTTCATCACCCATACCATATGCCCTCCTTAGTGTCGGGATGATCAGCATCCTCCTCATCACTCAATGCATGGGTATCCGTCCATTCGAGGTCCATATAGGGCATGATATATAAGAATTCTTATCCCTTAAACTACTCCGAAACCAAAAGTGAATCGCTGAATTCGGATTTGGCCAGCTTCACTTGACTGAAAAGTTGCGCCACTTTCACATCAGCAGAGCTTGCTGGGGTTGAAATTAGCCATTACATTTGTCATCTACAACAATGAAGAGATAGATAAGGGCGCAACCTGTTGTATTGCTGCATGCTTCAGTGCTGGTCATTTTAATGAATGCAGCATCGTTTAGACACAGTTATCAGTCACCAATTCGCCACAATGCAGAAGAAGCACAATCAATTCTCGATGAATCGTTGAGCGCATGTACTTTGTGCATGAGCTCTCGGGTGAATCATAACGTTCTCTGATCTGTGTCCGTGCATAAGTGCATGCAATTCTGCGTGTTCCGTTGTAAACCTATCGTTTATGATTTTATGAGCACAGTTGTACATGAATATAGGCTATCCGCTTCCCACTGTGTAATGCGATACAAAAATGCACAATGTATATACATGTACTTCAATGTGAAGAATATCCGTTTTAAGAGGCCCATCTTTCCAGATAAAATACTACTGCTGGGTCTACAAGATCGTATATAATTATATGCATCTTCAGCATGGTGGATTTGATTTAACGTTAGGTTGCTCGCATTTAACGTTGATGTCCACTGAATGAATAATCACGTTTAAACTAGATACAGATTTATTTATTATTATTATTTTTTTTTTTTTTCAACCCGAGGTATTGTAACGGCTTACCCCAATCGAGCAGTCCCGCCGGGCGCTCTTAATTGCGGCCGGCCATGCGGGTTGTCACCCCCTTATAAGTGCGATCGAATGGGAATAAAGTCAGTCGTTTCATCGAACCCGACGTATCTGCATCCTTCCTTCTAAGCTACATGCTACAAGTGGTGACCCCGACAAGTGGTGACGCTACAGTATGTCCATTTTGGAACATTTTGTTATATAATTATTGTTATCAATTCTCCTCTTTCCAATAAAACTCATTTGCATTGAACAGAAAAGAAGGAACAGAAAAAACAAAAACAAAAACAAAAACAACAGTTTTAATGGAAGTTCGTCCATCGTGAGCGGTGATAAGCAGAATCTATCAAACAGGCGAGATACTAATTATGTAATCCACCATTCAAAACCACGGGTCCACGGGGCTAACTGGGTCTTTCGCATAGATCATCTCCTGGAACCAGCCGTTCCAGGCAATTCTCATTTCGTTTGGCGGTGATATCGTTCGTGTGATATCCCTGCAGAACCCGCCATATCACGGACCACCCGTGCAATATAGGCCTAATCCAGTGTATAATTATGCTTTAATTGGTTAGGCCTGATGTAATCGCACTGTATGGTAAACACTCATCTCTCCCGTTATGCCTGTAGAGACAACAGAAAGTAAATTAATTATGCACTTTCTACGCATGAGTCTGCACGAAATGACCCCTTCCCCGTCCAGCACCATGTTCTTTGGCTACGTGGAGTTGCCCACAAGCCGAAACGTCGACGGGTCACAATATCGATCAATTCCAAAACGTACCTCGACATGTCGATTAATTCTAATTACTTAATTCCACTTCGTCGTTTTTTCTCTTTATGTTCATCATGCAGGATTGCTGATAGCTGTTATATAAGATCAATTAAGATCACGTCCGGCATGAAAGTGACCGGAATAGACACGGGTCAGTGGTATATAGGATGCTTAAAAAAAGGGCGTATGTGTAGCGCCCTCGATCTGAATATAGCCGCAACCACTCGGGAACTAATTAATAATTTTGATGCAACTTTCACAATATTAAAAATTAGGCTCAATAGTTTCAGAAAGCATAGTTCGATCAGGAAAATATGCCTCTTGATTTTGGATTAAATTAGGATGACATGAAAGAAGGGCGGAAAATGAAAACTTTTCGATGGACAAACATTTTTGTTTGTGATTTGCAATTCACCACCGGAAGTACTTGGTCTCTCATTTCCTCTCACCTTCCATGCGACATCACCCTCTGGCACGAGGCTGTAAATTCACACTCTCACAAATTCATGCACTGTAAAGGAAATGCCTTATAGTACATTAACTAATTCTGAATGCAATATGTATCATATATACTCCTCTATTCAAGAATAAACACTATTTCCACTTATCAGATCCATCGAGCATACTTTTGTATAATAGTGATTAATTATCAATTACATGCTCTCACCTGAACTATAAAAACTCATGTAAAAAGCAACAAAACAATTGACATTCTACCAGCTACTTACATCCCTACCGCACTCAGTACAAACGCAGCCACCCACATATACCCCACACGTCAATGAGGAAAAAAAAAAAAAAAAAAAAAACAAACAAAAAAACAACAACACGCAAGTTGACCCATCTTGTCCACGAATACAAGCAGCGCCCAACGGTGGACCACACTCCCGAATGAAATTAAAAACACAAAATGGCCAGAAAACTGATAAGAAGAAAATTGAAATATTTCTCATCGAAAAGCAATAACACGTTGTGCCCGGTTCTATGCCCCACTCCCCCCAGCCTCGACTCACTCCCTCTTTCACAATGGCCCCAATAAACGGCCCAAAATGGCCCATGCATGCGCAATGGCCCCACTGGAACCATTAGCTCTTCTCATTGAACAAAACTCGGGACATGCCATGTTTATCATTAAAAAAAATCGTGTTCAACATATGCGAAACGAATATTATGAAAAAGAATAGACTCAAAAGGGCTGGTAGGTCTATACAACTAACTGAGGTAAACAAATAAACAGCAGAGTTCGATCGATTTGTGTTGCAAACGAGACCTGATTAAATCGAGGTGAACATCCTTCCTATTGGTCTCTCGATATCTAGTTCAATCAATGTCGATCCAAGAGTGTTTGTTACTGATTAATTTATCGGTCTTCGATCTATTCTGTCGGTGTACCACTTATAGGATTATACGCCCGTTGATCACACGAAAGCAAAGCATGTATCATGCGTCATGTATCGAGTGTGACGAATCATGCATTCGTAATTATAATTGCCACACCTCGCGTCAACTGAAAGACGTGTGTATTATTATCTTTCTCCTGCATATTTTCTCCATCCCGTGACATACATAGTAATGAACTCCGTTCCACAAGATAGTAAGCTTAGAGGTCTGAATCGTGTGCATGCCATAATTATATCCAAGTCGTTGGAAAACATAGTTAACACGAGGGATTCACTCGACCAGTATGACTGGACAAACCGCCCTCATCATCTGTCTGGATCATCACATCATCATCATCATCATCATCATCATCATCATCATCATCATCATCATCATCATCATCATCATCATCATCATCATCATCATCATCATCATCAGATCATCTTCTTGCTTTCACGACGGAATCAGTTGACCTCAGTCCAGTATATGTCCAAGCTCACTCTATTCTATCATTATTGTCCCATACGTTTTGATCCTCACATCATCAGTTGATTTCGCCGGTTGCAACATGAAAACATGTACCTTTATTTTGGATCACAGTTAATCTCATGGGATCGATTTACTGTGTGATGCATTGGAACGAGATACATACAGACATGTAGTAGTATATTGATTCCCTTATATAATTCGTTTTCTGTTGAGAAGTATGCACGACCAAATAATTTGGAAGTCTTTTAAGTTGAAATTAAAGCACGACTCAACAAAAAACTCGTTCCTGCTACAGATTAATTCGGCCCCATGAGCTTGTAACTCCTGGGACTGACATAGCAATGTCATGCGCACGAGTTATCCTTTACATGTTTTTTTCCGCGTGCCCTATTCGTGTATCCTGGCTAACGTATTGTCATGCATGCAACCTCTGCCGCAGAGCCTCTCCTTGCAAGGCGTGGCACCGTGCATTTGAGGCCATTCCCCCTCATGTTTCTATAACAGCGCACATGCCTGTTATATATATCATATGCTGTTTATAATTATATATGTTAGTTCATGTAATCATACACATCCAATAAATATATAGTGATTTGCAAACAGCATACACGAAACTATGAAACCATTAAGCTTGCAGTGGCGGCTGAGTGCCTTTGATCTTTGATGTGATTGAATTTTCACTATAGATATTGAACTGAATTAGATTCAATGGAAATCTGTCGATAGCGGAAGTAGCGAAAGTTCAAACAAAGATGGCGATGGTCACGCCATATATGATAAAAGTCATTAATTGTGTGTAGCGTAAATGCGTAATGTGAACTTGCTCAAAGCGTTGCCCATGAATCAATAATAATTATTTATTTAAATGGTTATTGCATGATTGAAATTATTTAATGTTTCCATTTTAATTCATGTCCGAATCTAAGGTACTGTACTTTGGTGTGTATTAATTCACCCAGGGGAATTATCGAACGCCTTATCATCGGATTGATATCGCTCTACCAATGAGCTGCAGATCAAATAATCAATTCAAGGTAATTGAGTGAATGGTGTATGCACTAAGCGAAAAGGTAACTACAGCAGTACTGTAGTACTGTAGTGTTTTATTGGCCTTCGCGTGTTTATGTACTTATAGATACAATTGATTGAAACGTTCAGCTAACAGCAGTGCCTCCGTGCACCTTTACTGGTTAATTAAGATTTGTAATTGATTTTTTTTTTCTCTGTCAGTATTTTGTGACCCTGCACCACCAATGTATTGCTAACAATTAACACTTGGCATCTGGAAGAAAACAAAATTTTATGTAAAATATGCCTGTACATTTGTTGTTGCATAGTGCACACGGGAACAGATATTGGCTCCACTCAAATCTCTTTCATTTCGTTTGCCTGAATACACACTGCATAGATATGGAGACTATATAGCCTCTTGTTATACCTGACCAGATAGTCCAATTAGCGTATCTCCCCGATGTGAAAAAATAAAATCATTCCAGCTGGCATATTATAAGAAGCTAGACTCCACGCATAGTCCATGTTCCACGCCACATGCATCACTGTATCCCCGGGTAGTTATATAATAATAATAATTATATTTATTAGCAACCGCACCCCCGTGACGTCAAATTCAAATACAATTATCTCACAACCGGTATATATACGAATAACTGTGACTATAAATAAAAGCGATGATTTAATAAAAATTACAAGTAACATCATGGTGTTCAGAGTGTATAGTTCTCGATTGTGTCAGCAAAATCTAACTCTTTTTGCGACTGTTTTGTGTGCGTGGCTGTGTGCCTCATTTGCCCACGTTGTACGTCATCCACCCACCAAAACAGTGTGAGTTAAGGTAGCCATCGTGGGCGTACACTATATAAGCCTACTGGATCGTGAAAGGCTGCGTGGTTATTATAAGTTTATAACAGATTACAATAGTGAGTTGCTTTCAATCAAATATTCATTATAGGAGGTTTTGATTAAATGCCTTTTATGCGTGCGTGCAAGTAATCAGGCAGGTACCATAATACTTGTTTAATGATGCATTACTAACTAGTCAATTTCGAGTGATTGAATAATTACACCAGGAAACTCTGATCCCGTAACTCGATATTTGCACACAATGCTTATTTATAGTCATTGGAGTCTATTTATACACGTTTTATATTGATGTCGATCCTTATAAACATTGGTTTATTTTTGTGCGCACGTACTCTTCTTGTAGGAACCATATGCATGAACATGTAGCTCGAGGGAATATGATATTATATTACATGTACAAATGCTATGCATGTCCCATTCCGACCATTATGATGACTATGCATGCATACACGTATGTTTGATTTTATATGTTTGTGCGTCCAGGGTGTTGAATACTCACAGTGTGGGCCTACCGTAATTATGGACCCTTTTCAATGTTACGTGAACTATTACAATGAAGGCTTTTTCCATGAGACAGCTACGTACGCGTAATATAACCAATTTATTATCATAATTTATACACGATTATTCATGTTGTCGCGAGTGTTGATGGTAAATAAGTACATGTGTTTTGATGCATTCGTATTTCTCGAGGGATAATTGTACCAAAAGAATAATGTATCATATTATGTACATCAATACTAGTAAAGCGTCCATACACAAATCCGTACTTTGGATGTGTCTTTTGTATCAAATTGAACAACGTTAAAGTGAACAATTTAAACTGTTAGAACAGTTAGACGATCCCCATGCATGTACATACACTGTACTCAGAATAAACTTATGAATCACCCTGTACGTAGGCCCTATAGTACCTATATAGGCTATGTACGCACAGAATATTTAGCTAGCTTCAGTTTATGAAGTCTATGTGGTTCATAATTGTAATTATGTCCCTTTAATTAATACTGCTATCAAAATGTATTTTTCTCTTTAAACTTTAAAATAAGTTTATTAGCACAAAAATTAGCATAAACTTAGTAAAAAAAAAAAGAGCAGACAACAGCTGGAGTAAGGGCGTGTAATATTGTATCTCCCTTAATCGTGTTTCATTTTCCATAATAATATGGCAATTTATTTTGTAGATGATGATCGAAGCATTTGTTTGTGATTTCGCATCATTTTCCACGCACATGATCGTAGGCAAAAGAAAATACGAGTAAACAAGTGAGAAGTCAGAGATCATGACACATGACTGTTAAGAAAGGGAAGGGAAAAACATTTAGAAAGGGTTTTTCTGTTGGTATGCAGCCTACTAGGTTATTACTATTAACCGATCATTTAGATTTCAAACACCGAACCAAAGAAATCGCCTTCTAATTGGTTCGGTATATTCGGTGCAAGATCAACTGAGTGCGAGTGTAGCGATCAGCGCAGGAGTGGCGTGTCTCGGCGGTTAAGCGAAAATCGTCTGCAACTAACCTTTCACCTTTAGGAGCAACATCTGCATATGCTACACAACAATATACGCATTGCTTTATCCTTCCACAAAAAGGAGCAATCTTGATCATAATATATTTTAACACATTTGAAACGTTATTTAACTTATTTTTATTTCAATAAAATGGAAACAACTTTTCATATTATGCGAAACAATCATGGATTTTGTCCGACATGTGGTATCTGCATTTAAAGGCAACATCACCAGATCGACAGAAAGTCAAACGCAACGAGTTCTTCCCAAAAATATTTCTCTCCGTCTTTTATGTAAAAGAACGGTTTGGTGAGTATTGATTGTTCAGCGGAATATTCCTTTAAGACGTTCTGTGTCGCTGCTATAGATAAGATTAAATACTTTTGATATCATAATCGGCGTTTTGAAGTGAGGGGGCATTTCGACCTGGCTCATGCAATCCATAATCATTTAGATAATCAAGTCTTACTATTAGCATTACCTATACTCAGATCATACTTGCATTAGCACTAGTCTTTTGATGACTAGATCGGCTCATTGAAGGGTCATCAAGTCATTAGTGTGACTGTCTCCGAGACTCCGTCTCAGGTCTGTCGTCACTTTTTACGCAATCACAATCGCACAGTTGAAATAGACATGTCGGAATGATCATGTCATCATCTCATATTATCACATCTGCCATGATGATGATGGGGAGTGCAGCAGCTAGTAGACTAGTCTTGAGTGACACTGTTGCTGTACAGTGAGTTAAGTCAGGATTGAGTCTAAAGTCATTGAAGGATTAAGTTTGATTCATCCATAACAAGTATGTCTGATTATTCTGATATCATTTTATTCAGGAATTTTATTAAAGGAAATTATATCATTTTTTATCAATTTGTTCTCCAAATTTATCTTAGAAGTCTTTCCATTGAATTTGATTACAGGACATCATAATCCTACAAAACATTGCTGGTTGATACACTTACTGATCTTTAGAGTTATATAACTGATATATTGATTATAGCGATAATATTTACAGGAGCCAAGACTGAAGTTACCAACATTTCACTAATCAAAGTCTAGTTTTCTATGTTTTGCTGTTTGTTTAATTACCACGATAATAAATTGATTGATGTTTAGGATTTTTTTTGGGCAATATATTTTGATCTCTATCTTATCTTCTGCCTTTAATTGTAATTATACAGTTATTTATAATAATCTATTTATAATCCATTTGTAATTTAATGCGTATGCTTGATTAATAATAATGCCGGGGTAGCGTGGATTTAATAGATAGGGGCATGATAGGGGCTGGCAATCTGCCAATTTTATGAATAGTTAAACCACCTTCTGAGTACTGATGATACCAGAAAATAAAATTTGAATTGAATTTTCTATGCTTGGATGGTTCAACTGAAAATTATTCAAATCTCTTGAGCTGAGCCTGAAGCACATTCAACTGTCTCGACTTGTTCAGTTGAGAATCCAGTTTAGACATTTGTTTAACACACTTGTTTGGTGTCATATCGGGTTAGGTGGTCAATATTATGTCTGGCCTATCTAGTCTTGCATAATTATTGTCTTCCGTCCAAAGTCCAACTCCAGGACTGATTGTCTGAACTGTGCTATCAAATGCTGGTTAATCGCATTGCAGCTGTTAGACAGTGATCCTTATTTTTGACTTATCTGTGATATGAAGAACAGACATCTGGTTCAAAGCTAATCGACTTAGCTTGAACTCATCCATAAGTCCAAAACCCACTCAATAATATTTTCATTAAATAATACTGACAGAAAAGCTAAACTAAACCTTAAAATATAATATGAATTAATAGGAAGTTTTAGAAATGTTACCGACTACCACCTTCTTGGGAATAAAAATAAGAAACAGTCTGTCCTGGGACCATCATATTCATGTGCTTCACATCAGTAAAAAAATATATCAAAATCAATAGGAATAATGACAAAAATGGTCCTAAGTTATTTAATAGAGAGACATTGCGTACCCTGTACTGCACATTTATCTACCCTTACCTCCAGTACTGCAATCTAATATGGGGCAATACACATGAAACTCACCTCAATCGACTTCTTTTGATTCAGAAAAATACAGTTCGCTTAATTCTTAAAACCCACTATCTAGCCCACACCACCACCACCCTCTTTCGCGATCTAAATATCCTGAAAATCTCAGACATCCACAAATACTTTGCAATAATTTTTCTGTATAAGCTCACCCACAATATGTTTCCAAATCAATTATTATTATTATTGTGAATATTATTATTATTGTGAATATTATTATTATTGTGAATATTATTATTATTATTATAATATTTCCATATTGTTATACCTCGCCATATATTACTTATGTATCGCATAGTACAGGCGAAACAAGAGGTTCATCGCCCCCTCACCATTTGATTTTTTTATTTATGCTATTTATAAAATTGTTACGTTTTGTATGTCTTGAAAATCAAAAAAAAAAAAAAAATTTCCAAGAAAAAAAGAAAAAACATCATTGATAAGATTGTGATTGTGAGCATTTCATGTGTGTTCTCTCCACATGGGCTTTTATCCTATTGGGGTGGGTGGCCCACCTTCTTATCTAGGGCTGGGCGGATATTGCTTAAACACGGATACACGGATAACGGATATCCGTGTTACTAATATCCGACGGATACGGATACGGACACGGATATTTATGCCCAAACACGGGAGCATGCACTTGCAGCGTAATGCCCCAGCGCCTGGCACACGCTGTGAGCGCGAAAACCACGCTCTGCCTGCAGCAGTTAAAGACAAGCGACCTTGACCTACTGCTGTCACCCTTCTTGCTTCTTGTACATTTCTTTTATCAAAACGTTCAGAATGAGTTTCGAGAGGTATCGCTCATGCAGACAGCTTGCTTGCTTGTCGATTTCACACAGGTGAATTCCTTATCAGCGCAATCTATTTTAAGTATTTTCCCCCAACTTCACGAGTCGCAGATTATACGCCCAAGACGGAACGACAGTAACATGCACTTTGTGCTACAGTGTACACTTTCAATAAACATGATTTGGAAATGTACAAACTTAGTAACTTCATGAGGCGGAAGTCAGTTCATAACTTCATGGCAATTATTGTTCTATAGAAAGTTTGAAATAATTCAAGTCGCTAGATCGCCAAGTAGCAGGCCTAGTCATATGTACTAGTCTGTATTAACTGTTCAATTTCAAACATGGTTCAAAGTCGAGAAAGTGATGAAATTCAGTGCTGTTTGTGGTTCACACGAAAACAGCAATTGACAAAGCTGTCACGTGTAACGGTGTTGAAAAATAGGCACTAAAGGAGATAGTCAACAACGCGTGTTACGTCACTTTTGCTTGATGACTGAAGAGATTCAAGGGCATAGAATTGTGTTTATTTAAAACAAATCAGAATTAGCGCATTGTTGACATCGTGTTATCTTGTAATTGACATCGCTCAGCTTCAGTGAGCAGTGTTTGTGTGCGGAATGGCTGTGCGCTACGCTCACTGTGCGCTCGAAACAAACACTTAAAATTTACACTATCCGTGTTTAACTATCCGTGTTGAAACACGGATCACGGATAGTACTGAAAACCCCCAATATCCGTGCTGTCACGGATATCGGACACGGATATCCGCCCAGCCCTATTCTTATCTAAGTTATCTTACAACACCACCCACCTAAAAGTGACCACCTTGTTAGGATATTCCACCACCCAGGTCCTAATGAATTGTGAGATTTGTGACCCATTAACGCCATTTCAATTTGATGTCAAATGGCAGTTTCTCCTTTGAATTAAATAGCTAAGCCAGTGCATTGTGATGGATTTAAAATTAAGAGTGACAGCATTTTTAACTTAGATTTAGACTGTTAGAGGTAGACAGCATATCAGGTATGGAGGGCTCAGCTCTCTGGATCTCTTCCGTCTTCTTAAGTGAATCCTCTACCTGTCATTAATGATTAAAATTTCAGAATGTGGAGGATACTGCATGATATAGTTGTAAGGTTTTAGTTGTTACACAGCATTCAGATATGATATACAGATTTCTGATCAATCGAGTATTGTGTGAATTTGTGTCAGATCTTACCTCAAGCATCCATGGATCAATATTGAATTATTGTAAGATTTGAAACTGCAAGAAGCCTAGAATAATGGTGAAATACTATTACTGTCATGTAACTCATTTTGGTAAATTAGTGATGACTAGTATGTGGTATGTCCATTGTGGAAATTGAATTTGCGCTCAATTCTGCTAATGAAGAGTGAGGATGTCCAGAAGCCATCTCCTCAATGCTGCTGTGAGTGCTGATATATATGCCTCTGTGGTATGACTGTGGTCATCAATAGTACTCCTGCTAAGTGCTGGTGTCATGACGTTGTTACTTATTAATAGTAATACGGTCATGATTCCTGTCATGACGAAGCTTGTCGTGTGTTATACACTGGCCTCTGAGCTTTGCCCCATGGTTTGATAGCGCGTCATGAGTGTTCACTGTCTTGTTGTTAACGTGTTATCTGTTTAGCACTATCGCCCGTCGTGCTGAGGTGCCGTATATAAGCAGAGAACGGTCGCTTCACTGCGAGAAGCAGGCAATCAGCTCTGATCAACGAATGGAATTTAATCTTTAGTGATTTGCCTTTATTTTTGAAATCATCACCCTGGTGAGAGAGACTTAAGGATTGCGATTATCGTCCTTTTGTTCAACTTGTTTATACTGTATCAATGTTTTTAACTTATATATTTCTGTTTTCTTTCAGAAGTAAGAACAACAACAATGCCTCCCAGAAATGTCGAGTACCTCCCGACCTCAGAGGAAACTGAGCTCAATGAGGTCGAAGCAGTTGTCCAGGCCCCACCCGAGGCTAAACGACCTCCGATGGTCATCGTTTGGACGAATGTCGCCTGGATGTCTTACATCCATCTTGCCGGTCTCTATGGCCTCTATCTCTTCTTCTACTGTGAATACAAGACCTGGGCGTTCAGTACGTGTTCTCGTTTGCTCTCTTTATACGTCTACATGTTCTCTTTTGCTCTCTTTATACGTCTACATGTTCTCTTTTGCTCTCTTTATACGTCTACATGTTCTCTTTTGCTCTCTTTATACGTCTACATGTTCTCTTTGCCTTGCAGCATTTTTGTGGTATTTCTTGAACGCCTTTGGAATCACTGCTGGGGCCCATCGCCTCTGGTCTCACCGATCGTACAAAGCAAAACTGCCATTCAGAACGTTCCTTATGCTGTGCAATTCCATTGCATTCCAGGTGAGAGATAAATTTTTCTTATTCTTTTGCTTAATCTGCAATTGAATGAAGTACACTTAAAATTTCGCTTTGAGATACATTTTCGCTGTTTTTCGTGGTCATGTTGGACCAGGGTGGATCCCATTTCGCAAGCAAAAAAAACTCGCAACCTAATTTTGAACTATTTTACATGGAAATTCAGCTGGCCAATCATTTACATAATGATAGGAAGCCATTGCTGGCCAATGGCGAATTGCCTGAAGCTTGTTTTAAAGTATTCACTAGTTATAGAGTTGCATGAGTTGAGTTGATGAATTTTAGTAATGGAAGACTATTTCATAAGCTGCAAAAAGGTTTGTATTTCAAGAAAATGCACCAAATTGGCAGTCAAACTGATGCAAATTTATTCTTTATAATCTATAGCCATAATAAGATAACTTTATAAATATCTCTGTAATACACAAATATTATTTACGTTGACAATCATGGGGAGGATTCAATACAATTATAAGTGAGATCCACAGAGGAAGCTTACTGAGGTATCAAAGAGCTAATATTAAGCATGTGCTTTTAACTTTTAACTCATATGCCGAGAAAAATAACCTATTATATGAAGAACATTGAGATATATCATCTTTCTTACAAAATTAACCAAAAATCTCCTATAATTACTCCATTACACATTCGTAAGTACTCTCCAAGGCCATTGAAATAGTAGCAATTCAGTAATAATTATCAGCAGGCAGCGTTACAGATAGCAAGTGCAGATGTCATGATGACAAGACGGCGTATCTGCAGATGGTGGCCCCATTAGGTCGCACTGCCCCAGTGCAGTGAAACACCATCAGCAGACCTTTCTTCCTCAGTGCATGTGCACTCCAGCAGTAATCAGCTGTTGCACTTGATTGACCTTCAACATGCAACATTGCACGCGTGTTCAAGCAATATGCCTTTTTTTGAAATTTCCGCTAATAGGTCTTTAGAATTTATCCATTCATTTCTCGATTGTTGAATTTTAATGAATACACCCAGCTTCCCTTCTGTGTGTGAAATGATGTTATTGAGTAATGTATCATTTTCTATATTATAAATATAATCATGATTTCCTCCATTGCTTAAATAATCCTTAGCACGTACAGCACGCTGAATAGCTCTGATTGTCTGATTGTCTGTTATGTAATCTTGCTCAACCACAAATTCATGCGACGACCAGAAGCCGCTGATATATGATAATGATGCAACACTGCTCACAGCGGTGCTGCTTAATTCACATTGTACACAAACGCACTGGTTCAGCGTGACGTATGTACACACCATTATTGAGATCTCCTTGTACAACGTGAGCTTTATTCTGCTCGTCAGAATGACATCATTGAGTGGAGTCGAGACCACCGCGTGCACCACAAGTACTCTGAAACGGAGGCTGACCCTCACAACGCCAAGCGGGGCTTCTTCTTTGCTCACTGTGGTTGGCTGCTGTGTCGCAAGCACCCTGACGTCAAGGCCAAGGGCAAGCAGATCGACATGAGTGACCTCCACGCTGACCCCGTGTGTGCTTTCCAACGCAAGTAAGTTTGCGTAATAATCAGCGTACGCTTGCTAATGATCGTTAATTGCAGGTATTACTTCCCTTTGGTGATCACCTGCAGTTTTATCCTGCCCACGGTCCTGCCCTGGTACTTCTGGGGTGAGTCGCTGTGGAACGCCTTCTTCGTGTGCGGGTGGTTTCGCCTGGTGTTTGCTCTGAACATCACGTGGTTCGTCAACAGTGCTGCCCACATGTGGGGAAACAAGCCGTACGATCGCCACATCAACCCGGCTGAGAACTTTTTCGTGACGTTTGGGGCGATAGGAGAGGGCTTCCACAACTATCACCACACGTTTCCCATGGATTACAATACGAGCGAGTTCGGCTGGCACGTGAATGCCACTTCCCTGGTTATCGACTTTATGGCTCTCATTGGCCAAGTATACGACCGGAAAACCATGTCCCACGAAGCCGTCTTTGGACGCAAAAAACGAACCGGAGACGGATCCTCTGGGTTCGGAGTCATGGAACCACCCAAGTCTGATTAATTCTCTCAAGAGTTTTGGCAAATTTCGTTATACCCCCCCTTCATCATCAGTTTTTTAGTTTTTTCTCTGTTGGTATGAGATGTAAATGATGTACGACCCCAGTGAAGTCCTCTCCCTCGTGTGCTTATGTTAAATTGCTTATAGGAAGGTGCTTTTATTTCCACTTTTGTTTATTTCACAGCATTTTTTTGTGTTGTTAATTGTGTTGAAATTATTATTATTATTTTTTTTTTTTTTTTTGCAAAAGAAAATGTTTTTATTTTTTTTATTTTATTTTTAAAATTCGTGATCTCATACACCTTTTTTTTCCTTTCCGATTTTCTTCTCATTCGATTAGGTTGATTTGACTTTTTTTTTTTTTTTTAATTTTTTTTATTAGTGTTCATGCCAGTGTTACGATAATTTATTGTTTATTTGCTACAGAATCGTAGGCAATTATTTCTCTTTTTCTCTTTCCTCACTGTTTGATTTTTTTATTTTTAATATTCCGTTCAGCTGTCATTTTTCTGTTCTCTCCATTTCCTCTTGAGCTATAACATCTCCTCTTGGTGTAGAATTATGCCTCAAAAGAGGTACTAAGTAATAAAATCAAGCTTTTGATTCGTACATACTGCCCTTGAAATTGTTTTTTTTTTTTTTCCTGTGATTAGGTAAAAAAAAATTAATTCAGGACATAGATAATACTCCAATTCACAGGAATTATTTAAACTTAGATCAATGTGTCCTTGGTTTTATCGTATGCTGTGTAATAATGGTGCTGAAATTACTCGGGAAAAATCTGGCGTTTGCTGGATGCGTGGTTCTACGCAGGGTTGTGCGCTGGATGCTTCATAACGAAGCGTTCTGAATTCCAATGTAACGTAGAGAATGACGTCATACAACCATAACGCACTCAGCTAAATCATAGCGCACTGCTCAAACGCATGTTCCAGGGACTCACAGCTAACCTCTTCTGAGCTGGACCTGGTAGCGGTAGATTTTCGAGTGCAAGCATAGAATTATTAGAATGACTGTGCCATCTTAAAACTATTTACGATAGCTTGGAATTTGAGGGGAATGGATAGCATAGAGCACGGCGGGCACCAGCATGTCGAGTTTTCATTGAGCTGTTCTGATGGCGTCAACAAATTCAACAAAATGTCCCCCTTAAATCAGCATCGTCTTCGTAATCCGAGTTATGTAATCGATCCGACCATAAAATCTATAAACGCTCAATTTGCGTTTTTGGAGATGAGACGGATTCAAATGAATAGCAATGCAATGTGATGCTGCTCTACTCCGTATAAAGAAGAATACAAGCCGAGGCCCGACCGGGAATTGAACCCGGGATATTCCATATCAAATTTAGTCCTGTGCGACTTCGAACAACAAGCTCGATGCCGGATATTACAGACCAGTAAATGGCTATGTGTAATAGCCATTTTATCAAAGACAATAGGGAAAAATCGCACACAAACAAAATCACCGCATGTAATTAATTATAAGTGGCTTTAAGGGTTCCAGGGCTCATACACGAAATTTTGGTGAAACTTGAGTTCAAAATCGTACTAAGCTCCAGAAACTCTTGCTTTAATTAATGCGCCATTGATTAATGTATTCATGTATCTAAGTTTTATAGTTCTTTCGTAGTTATAACATGCTATGATGTTGTCCAGATTGCAGCAATTGCATGAAGCAGTTCTTTGTGGCTGTTCTGGTGACCAAGTTCATGTATAGTTTGGCTTCTGTGTTGTTAACCGAAAATCCCGGTTTCAATTCCTTATCTAATGGACTGATGTTGCTTCGGTGTGAGAGACCGTTTGATCGAATTCTGATTCGCTACCAATCCATTTTTCATTCTCATTTCTCCGCATTTTAATTGCCTATCGATCGTGGTTGGAAAAAGCCGTAAAACCTGTCCGTCAAAGTATCCGCAATAGAGTCAAAGTATTGAGGTAGCCTCGACAATAACTTCCTGAAGCCAACATTTTATAGGCATAGCCTGTTCTGTCACGCGCATTTAGGCACTTTAAATATTATCAATACCTGCAAGAAGTTTTAATAAATAATGCATAATAATGAAAGGATGCAATAAATCATTATTTTGTGGTGAACAACGCATGATATATATTTTATTGCATCAAGAGCTGAATTTCATTGCTCAGTAATCACTTGCCATCACTTGCAAAGGCGCAGCATGGGTTTCCTTTCCAGTCAGACCTTAAACAAATCAACATGCATCCAATTGTCAATAGATCGTTTCATTATACTCACAGACACCTCTTTATTTGAGGCCAGAACTTAAGGCACTCACCCTGAGATATAGAACTCATGTGAGAATTGAATGTTCACAGGAATGTTTACTCACAGCACCCTGTTTTGATGCTTCAACATCAGCATACATGCATGATGCAATGGCCAGAATCAAAGCGACGATCATCAAGAGCTTCATGTCTGCAAAACAAAGACATCGTCAACCTTTTTGGCATGATTCTTGCTCAAAAACTAACCTGTGGCTTTGTCGATGTCAAGATCCGAATGCTGAGGAGTCGTCTGTGGCGTCTATTTATTCGATGCTTCTTATTGTGTCGATATTTACACTACATGCAATACATCCTCGTATTCTGAGCTATACGTCATCTTAGATAGAGTGAAACGTGCTTTGATTGATAAGTAGAGCTCATCTGCCAATCATCCACTTCGTTAAGCAGTCCTTGAATAAGTTCATTTGTTTTCTCGATTATTTTGTGATGAAAGTCTCCTCTATCTCACGCTGGAGTGGCGGGTGTTGTAAGACTGCACAAATTGTGGCAGCAATTGCCGCAGGTGACCTTGCGTGGTTTTTGGGTTGGCAGTGATGTACTTGGCAATGGCTCGTCCCAGAGTCTGATTGAATCTCTCAACCACACTCGCACCCGGTTCCTTTTGGGCGCGGTAGTGATTAACACCCAGGGGTTTGTACACCACGCGGTCAGCGTAAGCGTTGAAGAATTCGGTACCGGCGTCTGTGCGGAGAGAATTCACCAGGTGTGTTGGATTCAATCGTTGTTCTTAAAGCATCGCCGACAACCTTGGCCGACTTGTTGGGCGACCAAACCACCATAGCATACTTGGTGTAGACGTCAATCACACACAGTAAGAAACCACTGGCACCTGGGCGGGCACCTCTCCGTGCCACTTGAAGTCGGCGTGTGGCGGCTCCATCAAATCAGCTTCCCACATATCATAGGGCCAACTGGAGACGATTCTTTCCGTGAGATTTTGGGCGCCTTTGACAACGCGGCCGTGCAAGGTGTAGGAGCGTTCATATTTGAGTATTCTTTTGGCATCTTTTCTTTTGAGTACACCCAGGTGATTGTTCTTACTAATCTGCTGCAACCCGCTAACACCTCGGAGCGCCCCGGCCTCTTTGGGATCGCGATACAACCGACTTAACTTTGCGTCTTTAGTCTCGGTTGGCATGGTTGGAAATGACAATGCAAGACAACGAGGGAAAGGTTTTATAAAAAAGTGTTTAATGATCAGTAGTAGGCGATAAAAAGATTCCACCATTGGGCACGCCATCGGTAGTAGTAGTAGTAGTAGTAGTAGCAGTTGATTAAGGGAATCCACCATCGGGTTCGTCAACGCCACTATTGTCAGATTTAGAAACAACCACTTCTTCTGCGGGGGCTTTCTTGTATTTTTTGGGCTCAGTATCAGGAGTTTGCTTTCTCTTGCGCGACTTGGTCTTTTTGAGGACGGGGGCAACGTAAACTTCTCCATTA
Organism: Capitella teleta; assembly: GCA_000328365.1. NCBI lineage: Eukaryota > Metazoa > Annelida > Polychaeta > Capitellidae > Capitella > Capitella teleta. Next base: position 116,568 of record KB310182.1, read on the forward strand.
CTGTTGCCTGAGTGAGAGATTCTAATTCAATAAAAGTTATATTGAGTAAGGGTTGCATTATATACTCACGTGTGACTGGTACAATTCGCAGAATGTCTTTTGTACCCAGTCCCAACAGGGAGCGTCAAAATCATCCTTATTCAAACCATTCAAACTTGCATTTTTGAATAGGATTTTGACCTTGCGCTTTTCCCGCCCATTTCAACGACCAATCCCTTGCACATTTTTTCTTGCCGGAGATGAAAGAGAATCGCGGTACCCTAGGTTCGCCGCTATAGTTCATCATGTGGATGTAGTCGTCCGAGATTAGGAGAATATTCTGTTGGTCGAGTTTTGCCACCAAATCCCGGAAGTGCGGGTTGCACACCGTCTTGACAATTGACTCTTGCATTTCGGCGCCCAATGATTGGAATCTTGCCTGTTGGTAGAAGTGGGGTTATTCGTCGTCGGCGGCGGCCAACCACCTTTTATAAGGCGTGTTGTGACGCGACGGGGATTCGGAATAGTCTTTCCTTGGAGTTTTGCTTGGCGATCTTCTCAAAGCGCTCTCACTCAAATCAGGGAAGTCATCAGGGGTGGCAGTTGCAAGGTCAATGAGGTGGGGGCGAAATTTATAAGGGGATCTTTCTCTGCTAGCCCAATAACCCCGGGGATTGGTCTGCACCGGTCCTTCTTTAGTCAGTTCGTGTCCCCTGTCAAATGTGGGCATTTTAGTCATTGTACTCCTCTGAGTCTGCATAGTCAATTTCTCATAAGGAGTAGAGAGTCGCCAGTCAATTCTACCGTGTATTCTAAACTGTTGGGGACTTCGTTGAATCTGTCGCAAGTACAAAAACGGTCCAAAATGTCTCGGATAACCACCCAGTCATCTTCACAAACCGCCTTGTGGAATTCTATAGCCATGGTGTACAGTGAGGTGGCGTATCCCTCGTGTCTGATTTTGTGCAACTCGTACACCTTTGCCAAAGCTTTTCTAACATACTTTGTAGTCAACTGTCCGGCGGCACGGATGAACCGCACGTAATTGTAGAAAGTAGTGCGCATGTGCCAGTGAAAGTCTGTCTCAGAGAGCATGGGCAGGTCCATGTACAAAACCTTTTGTTCTCTGTCATCACCGTCGAGTCGGATTATATTGAACCTGGCCTCCAAAGGACTCAACACGTCTGCTTTAATGCGTCGAATTTTTGTCTTCTGGTCGGTCGTGGCGTAGGTGGAGTAAGGGGAATTGTTGGAAAGAATAATGAATTGGGCGTCAGGTCTGGGAACGTATGACTGTCCGTAAGACTTGCGGTTAATTGAGGCAACAGAGGCATTGCCGCCAGTAAGGCACTTCAACTGATTAATGGGGATTTTGTTAGTGGGGCCGAAATCGTCACACACAATGAACTGGGCATTGGTGGGTACATTCGTAGCGTTGTACTTGTTGGCGAGTTCTTTGTCAACAGTGTACGACTTGCCAAAGTTCGCGACTTGGGAATAAATCCAATAGTGTTTTTTCTTATTCTCTTGAGCGTTGGGGTATCCGGTTATAGTAACATTAGTAACTTTGCCGTCAGGGATGGGCATGCCGTTGTCATCATAAGGACGAAATTGTAACACGATATCCCCATCCAAATCTTCCCGCGTGTCAAATTCAGCGGTTTTACTTTCTTGTTTTAAAACTTCGTCAACACTTTGAAAAACAGGGACATTTTTAATCTCGACGTCGCTTTCCTTAATTAAGTTTGAAAATGTATTCTCAGGGTTGAGGATTTTAGCAGTGTGGGATAAGCAAGCGAGTAAGTTAGCATCGGAATATGAGTCGCCCCTGCGTAAAGTAGCCACAGGTGCCACTCGGTCATTGAAGTTGTTAATGAGTTTAGGAAGAAAAGGTCTACCAGGTAACAGTCGAGTCGGCTTGCTGTCACACCCAATTATCTCCTTCAAAGAAAGTGCCCCCCTGTTGAAAGTCATTTTGCTGCCCAGTCTAGTCATTGCAATAATGTGGTGGCCGTCGGGAATACAATAAAGTCTATATTGTAATTGTCACAGTAATGGGTAATATTCTCTTGCTGTGTTAAAGTCAGAGGGGAATTCAATCGGAAAGCCACGCTTGCCCCCACAATGCGTTTATCCTATAATCGGGATAAAAAGCAAAATATTACAACAACAAAAAGTGGGGGGATGGGGAAGCGGCGCGCACACGTGAGTATGTTACCTGTACTTGTGAATCTATTATAAAACACGTCCTCCCCCTTTGCTATCCACGACGAGAATGAAACCACGCACTTGTGTACACAGCCATATCAGGTTACGAACACACATGCGCGCGCACATATTAGAGAAAATTGCCACAAACCTGTAAAGACTGCTGACTCATCCTTTTTTCTTTTTTCTTTTTGCTGTGCAGACTTGGGTTGTATTCAATAACTGCAAATAATAATAATAACTTAATGCATAAGGCACAGAGTGGTACATGCCTGTGTTGCCACCAAGTGCTGTATGACTGGACTGATGAAACACTCGCTGCTTATATACCCATACAATTTCCCGCGCAAAATTTGAACCACTGTAGTGACACCCAATCCCCAACTACCATGCTGGAGTGCTCACAATGGTGCGAAAACTCACTTGTGAAACCCGATCAACTGCTTATATACCCATACAATTTCCCGCGCAAAATTTGAACCACTGTAGTGACACCCAATCTCCAACTACCATGCTGGAGTACTCACAATGGCGCGAAAACTCACTTGTGAAACCCGATCAACTGCTTATATACCCATACAATTTCCCGCGCAAAATTTGAACCACTGTAGTGACACCCAATCCCCAACTACCATGCTGGAGTACTCACAATGGCGCGAAAACTCACTTGTGAAACCCGATCAACTGCTTATATACCCATACAATTTCCCGCGCAAAATTTGAACCACTGTAGTGACACCCAATCCCCAACTACCATGCTGGAGTACTCACAATGGCGCGAAAACTCACTTGTGAAACCCGATCAACTGCTTATATACCCATACAATTTCCCGCGCAAAATTTGAACCATTGTAGTGACACCCAATCCCCAACTACCATGCTGGAGTACTCACAATGGCGCGAAAACTCACTTGTGAAACCCGATCAACTGCTTATATACCCATACAATTTCCCGCGCAAAATTTGAACCACTGTAGTGACACCCAATCCCCAACTACCATGCTGGAGTACTCACAATGGCGCGAAAACTCACTTGTGAAACCCGATCAACTGCTTATATACCCATACAATTTCCCGCGCAAAATTTGAACCATTGAAGTGACACCCAATCCCCAACTACCATGCAGGAGTACTCACAATGGCGCGAAAACTCACTTGTGAAACCCGATCAACTGCTTATATACCCATACAATTTCCCGCGCAAAATTTGAACCACTGTAGTGACATCCAATCCCCAACTACCATGCTGGAGTACTCACAATGGCGCGAAAACTCACTTGTGAAACCCGATCAACTGCTTATATACCCATACAATTTCCCGCGCAAAATTTGAACCACTGTAGTGACACCCAATCCCCAACTACCATGCTGGAGTACTCACAATGGCGCGAAAACTCACTTGTGAAACCCGATCAACTGCTTATATACCCATACAATTTCCCGCGCAAAATTTGAACCACTGAAGTGACACCCAATCCACAACTACCATGCAGGAGTACTCACAATGGCGCGAAAACTCACTTGTGTAACCCGATCCGTTTTCTGGTTTGTACGCCACTACGGAACTCGGTCGCATCAAAAGACCCAACCCTTGGGACTCTACCGAAACCTCTCCCGACGTACCTCTGGAACCCGGGCAATATGTGCGTCTGCTGACCCGCAACAACATATTCTCCATGTTCTCAAGAGACAAAAGAATAGATTCTGTGACCGTACCCGCTGTGCGGAGGAAACTGGATCACCCCAAGAGTTGGGCGTACAAACGCCGTTGACATGACCCAGGAGTTCAGTGACGTTCGTTTTGACAAGCGCTACACCTGGAACAGCGTGGTCAACTTGGACGACGACAATCTCTACCGTGTGTTCGACACCAAGTACGTGTACGTTGAAGCGGTACCTCCTCTCTCACACAATGCTGAAACTTTTGGGTGATGTGGGCGATACCATTAAAATTAAAATAAAACTAGTAACTCTTTTTTTAAAACCTTGTTATTGTTTCTTTTTTATTTTTTAAAATTCAAACTGGTTGCTTAGCATGGTTCAAAAAGTACTTTCGGCGGTGTCGGGTTTCTCACCCAGTGGATCGATTACAAGGCTGTTTGCTGACAACACTTTCTGTCCGTTGACAAACACGTCGTCGAGTATAATATTGTATCTGTGATACATGAGTTTGTAATCAAACTTCTCGGCATATTAATTATCCTGTACTTTGGGCAGCAGGTGCATCCTTTAACCTGGGGCTTTTTCGTAATAATGTCCAGACACCCAATGGCCACCAAGTCCCGCAAGGCATCCCCAACTTCGGTCAGTTGGTGTTTTTGTGAAACGTTCTTCTCAATCAAGCAGAAGGAGGGGTAGTCGTTGCCGCACGCTTTGATGTACAGCATAATCTCGTAGTCCAAAATGCCAGCAATCACAATAGGGGAATCCATGGTGTATCGGCGCTCCATAAAAATCAGTGCGTCACGTAACGTTTAAATTCACCGACCTCGAAATTCTCCAATCCAAACCGTCGAATTTTCTGGCACACTGCTTCCGGGGTTTCAAATGGTACACGAAATGTGATACGCTTGTTATTCAATACCGCTTTCAAGTTCGATCTGTGACACGACTTGGTGAGTTGAATGTACGCCGTGAGGTTTTTGAATTTGCGGTCAATGGCTATAAGGGCGTTGGCTATCCCTTTGAATTCGAATTAACTCGTCCTCTGAATAATCGTTCAAGGTGAAACACCAATCCATAGAATACTGGGCAGTGTCCTTGCACTGGTTCATGATGAAGAATGACTAAGGGTTTTTTTTGTCCCTAAACTTAAGCACACACACACGAACACATACGCTTAGACATACATTACGTCACAGCGATCATGGTTATATTCATGGTCTGGGGCTTGGCGACACCACACACGCCGAACTCGCCCCAACAGGAAGTGACGTCACGCAACCCGAATTTTGGCGCTAACAAAAAGGCGGGGGGGGGGGGGGGTGAGCGATAATACCCCTAGATACCCCCAAAGTACTGTGTCACTTTCCAATATGAGACTTCTTTGGCACCAATGGACACTTACATGTAATCAATGGACACATACCTGTACCCAATTGACCAATAGGAGTACTGCCTCACTTTTTCAATATGAGACTCCTGCGACTGTCTTTGGCACTAATGGCACACTTGGGTGAGCGATAATAGGTACCGGAGGCCATTTTGGCACCAAAAAGTACTGCGTCACTCCCAATATGAGACTTCTTTGGCACCAATGGACACCTGTAATCAATGGACACCTTACCTGTATCCCTTAATTGACCAATAGCAGTACCAATGGACACCTCACCTGTAATCAATGGACACCTCACCTGACAATAGGCACTGGCACCGAAGGTCTTTTACACACAGGGGGGGTGGGTACCCCAAAAGAGAGGCAGCAATGAGCAGGGCTTTTGAAGAGAAAACCTTCGCAACTATGTGTGTAGCAAAGCAGCAAGCAGCGAAGCAGCCTCCAGTATCTTTATATATCGGGATTGGGTGAATCTAAGTGCATTGAGGTCAAATCTATTTATATATACCATTTATTCACATGTTTTTAAACATGTAATTTGAACATGAAGATCATTTGAACAGGAAGGGAGAAAAATAAAAAATAAAAAAAAAACAAGAAGAGAAACAAATAACTGACCAGTAGAAAATTAATCTGTACATAAAGTAATTAGTAAACGCGAAATCTCCATGCGGGATAAAATACTATCCAGGGAGCCTTCACGAATAGCTATGAGCTCAAGTATAGCATCAACGGTGTGCTCAATTTCCTCGTCGAGCGTAGCTGTCCACGTTTGGCGCACAACAGTCGCTAAGCTACCCTGCTCAAGGTGAACATTCATTGAGTCATTATCAAATTTGCAATATGACATCACTTGTCGCACATTACAGTCAACAGAAGAAAACCCATTGGGGGATAATTTTACACATGTGCTAATCAGGCTATTGGTGTTATTATTACAGTTGGTCCAGAACTTGGCAAAACGATGCATCAAATCAATTCTCAAATCAGGTTGACCTAGCAGGCGGTCAACATAACGGGATCTCGTTCGAAGGTGCAGCCTAAAGACACGCCTAATTGATTTTTCCATGCAACATACAATGGTTGCAACCCTCTGATAGACAAATCAAAAAAACTGATAGCCGTAAAAAGAGGTGCAATAAGCATTAAAAGGAACCTTCAAAGTGGTAAAGTTTACAAAGTGATAATTTGTACAAAGGCCATTAATACTAGTAATGAAAGCTCTCAATGCGTTGTACATATTACTTTCGGTTGACTGACTGCCTACAACATGACCAAGATGTAACTCGGGTGTAATCAATACAATTGCTACACAATGCAATACAATTGCTACACACCCTGATGCACTCGGGTGTAATCAATACAATTGCTACACAATGACAACTTGCATGAGAAATCACAATAAGGTTGAGGATTACAATAAGAGCCTTACTCTTAGTAGCAGTGAAATGTAAGTTAAAGTCATGAGCGTAATGGGAACATATATTCAGCATTTTTTGCATTGCACTAAAAGTGGGCGCCATCAAGGCCACGTCTTCTGCATATGCAACAGCACCTGCAAATGTACGCCCAATGTGGAACCCTACACCAGATCTCTGCAAAGTGTCCGTCAAAGTATCCGCAATAGAGTCAAAGTATTGAGGTAGCCTCCACGATAACTTCCCGAAGCCAACATTTTATAGGCATAGCCTGTTCTGTCACGCGCATTTAGGCACTTTAAATATTATCAAAACCTGCAAGAAGTTTTAATAAATAATGCATAATAATGAAAGGATGCAATAAATCCATATTTTGTGGTGAACAACGCATGATATATATTTTATTTCATCAAGAGCTGAATACCATTGCTCAGTAATCACTTGCCATCACTTGCAAAGGCGCAGCATGGGTTTCCTTTCCAGTCAGACCTTAAACAAATCAACATGCATCCAATTGTCAATAGATCGTTTCATTATACTCACAGACACCTCTTTATTTGAGGCCAGAACTTAAGGCACTCACCCTGAGATATAGAACTCATGTGAGAATTGAATGTTCACAGGAATGTTTACTCACAGCTCCCTGTTTTGATGCTTCAACATCAGCAACCATGCATGATGCAATGGCCAGAATCAAAGCGACGATCATCAAGAGCTTCATGTCTGCAAAACAAAGACAACATTCGTCAACCTTTTTGGCATGATTCTTGCTCAAAGACCAACCTGTGGCTTTGTCGATGTCAAGATCCGAATGCTGAGTAGTCGTCTGTGGCGTCTATTTATTCGATGCTTCTTATTGTGTCGATATTTACAGTACATGTAACATGTCCTCGTATTCAGAGCTATACGTCATCTTAGATAGAGTGAAACGTGCTTTGGTTGATAAGTAGAGCTCATCTGCCAATCACCCACTTCGTTAAGCAGTCCTTGAATAGTGAGTGAGTGATGGGCTTTTATGGCTCCACCCAATCCGATCGGATGATACGGGCGCCAAGTCCTTGAATAAGTTTATTTGATTTTCTCAATTATTTTGTGATGAAAATCATCGCTGATTCATCTAGATCGGTTCATGCTGATTGCAATCTTGAAATCTCATAATGTGACAGGTTTCAATTTTCTGTTTCTCGAGTAAAAAGTATCATTAGAGCTACTATAATAGCAGCAGGATTATTCTATTATTTATTTTACGAGACGAGTCTTTAGACAGGCTCTTGCTGATAACATGGTCGTGCTAATGGCTATGTTAGACCTGTCGGCCGCCTTTGATACCATCAGCCATGAGATACTCATTCGCACACTTTCCACCTGTGGGATCCAAGGGACTGCTCTCCAATGGCTCTCATCATACATCCACGACCAAACACAGACTGTAGTGGTGAATGCAGCGCAGTCTAACCCTAAGCCACTCACGACTGGAGTGCCTCAGGGCTCAGTCCTTGGGCCCCTGCTCTTCTCCGTCTACACTCGATCTCTGGGTGCCCTTCTCCGATCATACAACGTAGAATATCACATCTATGCCGACGACACCCAGGTCTATATGCGCTGTGCCCCTAATGAAACCAACGCCGCAATACAGCGACTGGAGGAGTGCCTAGATGCTGTGCAACTGTGGATGTCGGCACACAGACTAAAGCTCAATGCCAACAAGACTGAGTTTATCGTATTCTGCAAGAAAGAAGCTGGCAAACTCGCGTCTGGATGTGTACTCCGCGTTGGAGGGAACATCATCAAACCCACTGACTATGTCAAGAACATAGGGGTATACATGGACAAATTCCTCTCCGGAGAAAAACAAGTTAACAATGTATGTCGTGTTGCCTATGCCCAACTGAAGAGCTTATCAAAAATCAAGTGTTTTATAAATCATGAATCCCTA
>KB310189.1:34177-112237 GCA_000328365.1 Capitella teleta
TCGCGATTTTCCGACAGTGCCATCAAACATTGATGGGAAGATGAGCTTGAGGTCTTCCAAGGGGTCTCCAGTCTTCTTTCCAAGAGGCAAGTGTTTAGTCCGTTTCTTCTTCAGTGGGTGTAGTCATTCTCATTGAGAATATGAACCGGGCTGAAAGTTATGGGTCGTTAGGTGCAATATCTGATTAGTTAAATAAGCTGAATGTTTTTCAGGTTTGTTGAGCCAAAACGATGAATCATACCAGAAGTGTTGTTCGAACCCACGCGGACATACGTCCATTGGATCTTAAGTCCAACGCCTTAACCACTCGGCCAGCCTGGTTGCTCAATGACTTGTTTGTCTCTGCAGCCAAAACATTTAATCTGGTTTCTTGAATATATGGCTCCACCCCCGCATGCAATCACATGACTGCCTTTATGATTATGTTCATACAAAATGCTAATTGAGCATTTCAGTGATATGTCAATTTAACCTATATTGGGGTTTTGTGTTGATGATTTTGATAATCGGCTTTCAGTCATTGGAGAAGCAATCCTTTTTTTCTGTTAGTGATTGTTGTGTGTTCATTACAACCATCCAAAGATGTCGTTAATTGAATTCCTCCATTTGGGCATCATCGTTCTAGGGAGGGACAAATTTGTTAGTTGGATTTGAAGAAATCAGATCAAAGACAACGAAGATAACCAATTTTACAGACTATTAAAACATTTGAAAGAGTGACGCCTACTGATAAGAAGTTGCAATAATAATTATCACCGATGAAAAGAATTTTAGGTAAATGTTCACTTGTATGTCATCCCTGTGAATTATTGTACATTTGTATGGATGAGATTGGCTGATGACGATTGAGATCATGAAGTATGCAAACTTCGACCTCTTATTATATTCACATTTTTGTCGATACAACATCTTAGCAGTTGACTCACTATAAATGTCCATTCAACATAATACCATTTCGTCCCAATGCCTTTCAGCATTTTAAGAAGAGCGAAATTAGATGGTACTGTCAGAAAACCCATTAACTCTTTAATTAGTTCGTATGTTTCACTTGATGCTTGAAATCAAATTTCTTGCTGTTTGATGAGCCAAAACGAGGAATCATACCAGAAGTGGGGTTCGAACCCACGCGGACATACGTCCATTGGATCTTAAGTCCAACGCCTTAACCACTCGGCCATCCTGGTTGCTCAATGAAAAATATGTTAATTGTGCAGTTCAGCAATCGATTTGATTTAAATTGGGGTTTTGCCTTGATAATCGGCTTTCGGTCGAAAGAGAAGTCATGCTTTTCTTCCTCCGAGAGTGGAGACCAGGACAGCATAGCTCATACCCGTGTGTTTATTTTGCTATTGAAGAATAATTGTGTTGGACTTAGTAGCTGATCGTCGATCGGAGTATCATGATAAACAACCATTGCTTGAGTTATCTGGATGTCGTCACTGGCAGTTTTCCTGAGCATCTGCTTGATTTTCTGAATGGCTCGCTCAGCTCTCCCATTGCCGTCGTGGTAGCAAGGGCTGAAGGCGCTATATATGCTGTTGAGCGTCTGGCCACCCAGTAATGATAAATATAGCCGCTTTTTGCGTCGGGTGCTGAGATTTTCTTGTGTCGAAAGATATATTGTACATCTTCCCAAGAGGCTGTGTAGTGTACATAGCGGGTCAAGTAATGGTTGAGGTTCGAGGGTCGAGGCATTTTAGCAGAGTTCCATTTCTGCCAATCACAGTTACGATGTTGTATACCCATTCTGTTGTTTCAGGACATGGTCTGATGATGCCTCCCGCCCCATTAGTGCAGCTCCTTCTTCAGTTGAGGTAGAATACTTGTGGTATAGCCCTTGGAGCTACCTGCGCTGGCTTGGCATCAAATGCAAGGCAGAGGAGCTTGGCTTCTCCGGTGAATATTCCGACAGTGCCATCAAACATTGATGGGAAGATGAGCTTGAGGTCTTCCAAGGGGTCTCCAGTCTTCTTTCCAAGAGGCAAGTGTTTAGTCCGTTTCTTCTTCAGTGGGTGTAGTCATTCTCATTGAGAATATGAACCGGGCTGAAAGTTATGGGTCGTTAGGTGCAATATCTGATGAATAATGAAAATTCGACCTTATAAGGTTTCATTTTCAGCAGAATCAAAAAGCCAGGATGAGTTCCTTGTCGAGCTCGTTGGTGTGGAACATGAACTTCCTTTCATGCTTCTTGCATGCATACAACACTGGATGATCCCAATGCATTTCAGATCCATTCCACTGGAGCGTTGTTTTGCATGATACAATGTCTTTCCTTGAAAAACCGGACTTTTGGTAGCATAACGGCTGACATACAGAATACCATGGCATCCGTGTCCACCTTGCGTTTGGCTGTGTGTTTACTTTGTGGAAGTAATTGAGTTGACGCTTCGAAAAATGCATTTGATTGTAGCACCTTGAGAAAGTCGTTTGATTGTGGCGATTGTTAGTCCTTGGAAATCATTGACCGAAATATAATCGTAACCGGCTAGAGCACTGTTGAGTTAAGTTGAGTTAAGTTGAGTGAATTTTGGAGCATTGAACAACTGGCCTATCTGTCTGATTTTATAATAATTCCCCTGGTTATTGGACTCATCAAACCAACACCAACTCAACTTCCAGGTGAGCATCGTCGGGCATTGTTTACACTGTGTTCAACTTTAGAGATGCAAATCTAAACCAATTTAAACCCATCAATCATACATTCCATTGGCTTTGGCAGTCCTACATTACGCTTAGTCCAGCCCCACGAAAATCTGCCAGAGCAGGTTATCTAAATGGGTGGGAAAACAAAAGTACATTCATTTCGAACCCGACGGTCCAGACCGCCAAGACCTTCTGGTATCTGAACACATTTCGTATTTAACATAAAAGAAAAAGACTTTAATACTTGGTTTGAAAGTGTGTGCAATTATGTGCGTGTATGAAGCGTATCTCAAGAAGAACGATTCTTACTATCACTGGCTCATTCAGTAAGGGGCGTTGTGAACCAATATTGAAACATCGACAAGACTCAATATTTCCATGTGTCATCTATTCTGGATCTCTGTTATGGAAAATGAATGGCCCAGTAACAGAATATATAATGGAATTCTTAATGTGAGTATCATAAATTGAAGAAGAGTCATGACGTCGATACACATATAACCGTGCAATTCATTCATCGCATCGTGATGAGCATGCACCATACGCCTGGCTCCACACCATATCCTCGACATCTTCATGAATAAGAATACTTCATTCACTACTCGCCATGTGTTTCTACACACGCCCTATCTGCCCTCGATACTTCAATACGATGCTTGTTAGTGTTGAAGTGTGTGAGCTCTAAATGTTGAGCCATGAATGCAACGGCTGAGGCGGAACTTTTACTCGACCTTGGAGACCGGAAGAAACCAGTTAAGGACGCCATCTCGGGTGAAGGCAAATGGACTACAACAGCAAGATGGCGGCTACCATAGATGCAGTGGATTTCAACTACGCATGCGTTGTGAAAAGAACTGAACGCCAGACAGGGAAATCATAATAATATTGAATCCAATTTATTGGATATGATTAAATACGAATTGCAGATAAGAATGTGACCAGATTTAAATACATGTAATGTCATCCAGAGGCATTATACAAAATAATTATTTACATGAATATTCATGTACACTGTACAAAATAACGATACAAATACACGTTGCCCAAATAATATTAATAATTATAATAATCAATTAACACAAAAGACACGATGATCAAAGGCGGGGCAGCATAAATATAACCCGCGTCTTCTGCAAGTGGATTCGAAGAATTGTAAACGACTTCGATTTTGACATTCAATATGCTAAAAAAAAGGCAGTTAGCAGCCCACATTGGCTCAGAGTTTGTGAATAAGGGGATGGACTGACACGATGTCGGAATGTCCCTGATGACGAAGAAGTAGAGGAAGAGAAGAGGAGGCAGGGAATTGCGAGCCTCCAGGAGGACGCTGAGTCTATGAGGTTATAGCACCATTGAAACCGAGCATTATCAAGAGATTGTGAGAACACCTTTCACACATACGCCTCTTCGGCGCTGGGATTCGTCCGTTCTGAGTAAGGTCGTCGCCCTTTCTGGGGAAGGGTGCGACTCAACGGTTTGTCCGTATCTTCTTTCACATAATTGTTACGCAATTCAGACACACTCCAGCCGAGAGATCGCTTACTCCTCTCCTGCGATTTGCTTTCGGCCGTCGCCGGGCGATTGTCACTGGCCACTTCGGCTTCGGGCATTGGTCGACCCGACGACAAAGATCGGCTCGAAGGTGCAGTTCGACCCGAGGATGATGACCGGGCTACAGGGGTGGTGCGTGCTGGAGGATTTGATCGAGATGGGGGGGTTGATCGAGCCGGAGTTGCCGCAGGTCGATTCGACGCAACAGAATACTGCACCCGAGAACCAACCGGGTCGCTCAAGCGATGACGATACTCGCCGACGTGGCTCTGCGCCCGCCTGACGGGAGCACTGTTTCGGTTACTAGTGTTAGGCACCTGCGATATCACAAGGTCTTTGGTCGGGTGCACAATTGGTGTCCAGCGGCGCCTGCTCCGCTCGAGCTCCTGCGTCCTGCTCGTGTCACACTTGGACGCGTACGAGTACTTGTTCACCACACTTGGCACTTTCATTGCGTTGTCACTGTATTGTTCGGCCAGATCGCGATGCCAGTTGCGGTTTTTCACCGACCGAGTGAGGCTGGCAGTTTCGTGCCTGACATCCGACTCAGCCTCACTCTGTTGCAGATTTTCCGCGAGGCTTTTGAAGGAAATGTTCTCAGTGGATTTGGTCAGGCTCTTCCGCCGCATCCTCTCGTTTTCCCGGTCCTTGGTGGTTTTGCCGATCCTCTCGAGGGAGTGTTTGCGTTCTGGTGTGGAGCAGCGACCAAGAGCTTTCTCGGCGGTGGTTTCCTTGCTAACATTTTCCTTGTTGTCCTTGGCAACGTTCAGCTTACTTATCTTGTTGATGTGCTCAGCAGAGTCACTCTTGCTTCGATTCAAGTTGCCCTCGCTGGGTCGGTGGAATTTCGAAGGTGAGTTCAGTTTGGTGTCGGAATTTCGGTGGCCGATTCGCCGATCTTTCGAGCGTCGTCGGTGCTTGCGGTTCATGCTGCCCTCGCGGGATGAATCTGACCTTGTAGGGGTCGATTCACGACTGCCGGCCTTTTCCTTCAAGTGGTCAGAACTCTTGCGGAGTATTTCGTTGGAAGGGGACGATTGGTCCCGTCTCTTGTACGTGGGCAGGGAGCCCTTTTGCTCTTTGAGTTGCTCCGCTCGCTGGCACGCGGTCTCGTAGCAGGGTGGGGAGATCTCTCGCTTGGGCTCTGGTGCGTGGACCACCTCGTCCGCCTTCTTCACTGAATCCTCGTAGAGTTTCTTGGCCATAGCATTCTTTTGTCGCTGCCTCTCGATCTCTTCTTGAGGGGTGGCGTTTCTGGTGATGTTGGTTTTGCGTTGGATCGCTTCTTGGTACGTTGGTGGGTGTTTAGGTCTGTGCCATGACGCATCGTTGAGGCTGGTTTCGCTAGCAGACTTCTCTACTCCGAGGCGCTGTGGCAAAGCACAGCTCGGTTTGCGCTCAAGAACCTCCTGATAAGATGCCTCTTGATGACTAGAATGAGTTTGAACATGGTCATTGATGGCGTTGCTGTTACCCGGACTTTGCATAATGGCTGACTCATCAAGGCTTGTCCGGTAAAGTTTCTTCATATGAGCAGGGAAGAGGTCAGCACCCTTGGAGGTCATTCCCTTCTTCTGCAGGACCTCTTCCTCCTCAACGGCATCCGCGCGTAGGAGGCTCTTTGGTCGCAGTCGCTCTTCCGGGGCGTTGATGGGAGTGTGGCGATGGGGCTGCTTCATTTGCACTGATCTCGGTGATTCACCTTGTGAAGAAGGAGTGCAAGATGCATTGTCCACAGAAGACGATTTGACCAATGGCCGCTTGATGACCTTCTGATTCACACTGTCCTCAGTCTTTGATTCAACAGGTACCATGTATGTATAGTCAAACAGCACAGAGTCATTGAGTCCATCTGGGGAGTCGGTGGAGGGAGAACCTGCAGCGGGCGGAGAGAGTGGGGAACTCGACGAGCGGGTGACTGGCGAATGCTTCTGCCAAACACGCTCCTTCCTCGGCCGGTGCACGTTGGCCTTGGCTTGTTCCAGAATTTTCTGCACCTCCTTAACCTCAGGAGGCGCCGACTTGCGATTCTGTCGCTGCTGCTGTTGATCAGGACTAGTAGAAGTACCATCCTCCCTCACGTACAAATGAGCGCCACTGGAAGACTTCTTAAGAACTCCAATGTCTGATGAAGACTTATTCTGAATGAGCACCAGCTGCTGCTGCTGATGTTGCTGCTCCTTTATATCATCGTCCTCATCGAGACTGCCGAGGTAACCACCCAGAGAGTCATCAGACACTCTCTTGTTGGACTGAGCATTTTTCATCTGGCGACGAATGTCACTGACTGTGAGTGCAGATGAAGAGTGCCTTAGAGGAGGGATAGTCTGAGGCGCTGCGGGTGAAACGGGGCCTTTGGTCTCCCCTTTGCTCATCTCCTCCTCGGACGAACCACCTTTGCGCATTTTGCGGCTGCGAGGAGGCGGTACGGGAATTGCCGAGGACGAGTGAACGGTATCGAGGGTAGCGTCGTACGAGCGACTGAGCTGCCCAGGGTCAGCATTGTCCAGCTGGTTGCGGTCATTCTGAGACACACTGCGCAACATGGGAGGCTTAAGTCCCTTCACTGAGGTGTAGGTCTCTTCCGTGCTATCCTCATACAAGCGAGGGTCACTGTTGGTCAGTCCGGAGTCTCGGCTCAAATTTGTCGGTGAGAAATGCGCCTTCATGAGCATCTGCGGACTGGGGTCCGGGTCATTGTAGTAGATGTCGCGGTCCAGGCTGTCAATGGAGGAGTTGTCATGGCGACTGATCCCTGAAACAAACATCAACACCATGCACGCATGATCAAAGCAATGCAATCTAAGTACACTCACCAGTATTCTCTGGGGCGCTGAGCATGCTGTGCATACTGTCAGAATCTGTGCTAGAATCCTGTCGGCATTTGCTTTGCATACTTGGGTGGGAAGGCAGTTCCCCAAACAAGTAGATCACATCTCGACCAAAGATTTCAATGATGTGTTCAAGCATGAACTGGAAGAGTTTCCTGGCCTTTTCAGATTTCGCAGTGTGCCGCATTGTATCGGCCATCGCATTCCCAGTGGCAAATGTATCGTTCTGCCAGAGCAGACTAGGGCTGATGCAGACGGCCAGCGCCTGAGCAGCCATGTGGTTCTCGTCGGACCTCTGCATGATGTGGTAGAAGACGCACATCATATGTCGCAGGAAGCACAGGTGAACCGATGGAAGCCTCTGCAGAAACCTATGTTGATGAAACGTATGCTTAGACATTCACAGCGATTCGTGATGTTCACTCACTTGATGATGACAGTCTTCCTCTCATCCAGATCACTGATGTTCATCAGCTCCACCCATTGTTCAAAAAGTTCGCAGAGCAATAAGCAAACGGGTAAACTCCGCAGGTATTCCTGGAAACAAATCCGGTCAGAGCAGGATTAACAATAATATTGGGCTCACCTTGAGGATTGAGGTGGCCACAAGGACGGGCACGTCGTCCCACTGGATCTCCTCCCCCTGATCCATCCGACATCGCACTTCCTGCATACGCTTGTGATTGCCGGGTTTACGGAAGACGCCCGTTGTGAATGGTGCGGATATAAATAAGTACTTGAGCAATTCCTGGGAAATTGGCAACGTGAGCAACTGAGGAACTGGTGAGTGGAGATATTTACCAGTAAAGGTTTTGGCAGGGAGTCATCATCTTGACAGACATCGCTCAGCGGATGGCCGAAGAGTTTGCCGGTTGGCGTTGTGCTAGAATCGTCCAGTTTGACTTGACTCCGGCGGAAGAAGTTTATGATGGGGGAACGCTTGGTTTTCTTCGGTCGTTTGGTGTTCTCTTCTGTAAAATGAGGAGGAATTCTATAAGTGATCAATGTCATCGTTATTCTTTTTTCTTTTTTCTTTTTTTTGTGGGAGGTCCTGGTTGAGTGATGATTACGTCATCGTTACTCAGAAACGGGTTCATCAGCGACACCGCAAAGGAATCCAGTTATACCGCGTTTAGATAAAAAGAGGTCAAAGGTCAGTGATAAGCAAAAGTGCTTATCGTATTAAGCAGGCTGTGTCAGAACAACAATAAATTATCTCCCGACTCATCCACAAGTTATTGCAGTTAACCTCGAAGTAATATACGAGTTTACGCAGCACTCTGTTCGTAAATCCGATTCTGACGAATTCACAAAAGCGTCAAAAACAAATGAGTCGTGATTCCGATTAAGCGAGAATTTCCTGGCAGATATCCAAGTCAATCAAACATCCACTTTCACTCAACGTACGGAATCTGTGTTAATTCGTTTGATTGGAGCCTTTGCACACACGAAAATTGCACAATGCATGAGAATTATAGGTCTAAAAAAAAAAAAAAAAGAAGAGATGGACGCTTACCAAAACTAGACTTCCTGGCGACCTTTTTGCTCTGACGCAGGATAAACTGGACGTTGGTCTGGTCATTGAGGTCCTGGTCATGAGGCAACATGCTGATGTCCTCCCCTGACCCCCGGTCACGAAGGGTGTCTCGGACGTGGGTCATCTTGATGGAGTAGGGATGTTCATGGCCTGGAATAAAATCAAGAGATTCTTCATTGCTGCTGAAAGTGTCGGTGAAAGAACGGGGATGGCGTCGCTCCTGGAGGTCGGCCATCACCAGGAGGCCTCCCGGGTAATCCGCGCGGATCGTGTGCGCTTGCATGCGCTTCTTTTGCTTAGTGTTCGAGACTGTTTTGCGCTCAAGACGATCGGCATCCGAAGCCTTGGTTGGCTTCTTCAGCCGAGTCTTCCTTTGAGTAAGACTGGCGAGATTCTCCTCCGAACGCGATGACGCTAGCAGGTCGCCTTCGAGCAGGTCGCGTCTGCCCAAGAAGAATCTGACAGCGTGGTCGTGTTGTTGTCCATCGTCGCTACGGATGAAGTCAAAGACGGAGCTTTGAGGCAAACGGAAGCGCTTTGAGAGCTTGTCGTGTTTTGGAGAAACCTTCTTGGACACGGTTCCCTCCGAGCATCGACGCTCGGTTGGATCAAAGTCCGAACTGCTCTTCTTACGCCGGACGTGCGTGGATGCGTTTCCACCGCTACCACTTCGCGGTTTATGGTGGCTGATCCTCCGAGATTGGACAAGAGACTGAGAAATGATCTCGCAGGAAAGAGCGTCACCAGCATCCTCGGATGGGGCGCCTTCCTCGGCGACTGGCAGCATGACCTCGACGCTTTGAGATCGGCGCTGGTCTCAATTGCAGTGCTATGAAGCGGTCCATCGCGCCGATCTGCTTGCTCGCGGGAGAGTTGCATTGAAAGCCTAATTCATTTATGTGTAAACTTGAGATAGCTACCAGCGGTGTAACTACTACTAGGACCTCGTATCTTATCAGAACACGGTCAGATAACAAGCTGCTGGCCGACCGATGGTCACACACATGCGCATTAAGGTGATGCCAAGGACTCTATGTGATATCGAATCTTTGTAGACTCACGTTCTCAAGCATTTCAACAAATTCACAACAAAATCCAGAGAGCTACTCGAGGCCAGTCTAATGTGGAACGATGGGCGACCAAATCACAAACCACAATGATCAAAAGAAACCTTAAGACCACATCAGACATACGACACTTCTAGAAGTAAAGCACCGTATACCTGATGATTGCATAACATCGGTAGCTGCTCTCTCCCTTTCAGCGACGCACAAGGTGCGACTCCTGATAAGCGACTCCCAATACTTGTTTCTTTTCCTTTTCATTTCCAGAATATATTTTATCCCAACTGACTGCACTCACAAGTAACTTAAATCCAACTGAACGTGGTCAAAAGTCAACGCGGATCTTATGACCAGTGGTCAAATTCGTCAGAACGATAAACAGGACCTCGGTATGAGACGCCGTTTATACGTTCTCCTTCTAAGAAAAATATATAAATAACATAAATAACATAAATAAAGGCTAATGGCCAGCACGCTCGGCTGACCAAAACATTTCGGATCTCGGCTTTACATTCACCATCACGCGAAAATGCAATTACGACAGAGATCTCAGAAATCGCTTTAATAAATAATTCGGGATCATCGAATAATGAAGTTATTTATAATAGTATTTTCTCTGCGGTGCTGTAAAAGTTTAAAGTTAGCAATACGACAGTCGTCCAATGACTTTAGCTGAGCCACAAAAGAAGAAATGCTAGAGAGATCTCCATGCAGCGCAATCGAAACATCAATGATTCAATCCTCATTTCAGCAAAGGAATATTTGACGACAAAAGTCATTTTTCCTCAAGATGCAATGAATCACTGATTAAAAGTAGCCTTGTTCAATGTATCAATTGAGGTTTCTCTTCATTTTCTGTGTGGATAATTACATTATTCGTCGAGTGAATTTTGACCCGTTTCGCGCTAACGATCTTCCGAATTGGGTGATTCCGCTTGACCGGTCGAAGCATCCAAGCGGCGGCAGATCGCAGAGACAGCTCAAAGACTGCGGTCAGCGCAGCGTAATGTCGGCGTCACTTTGATCTCGAAGCAATCACCAATGACACCCACGGAGCATTAATTGAATGTTCGGCTGCATTCGTAGACTCCTCTTCAACCCATTCAACAGCACATTATAAAGATAACTAAAGACTATGAACTCAAGATTCTTTATATATAAATCATAGGACCATATTTTCAGAGAGTTAAAACCTGTGAGTCAGTAGCGCATGCGCGTATATACATACGTTCTATGCAATTTAAAAAAATAATTCTTACGCCAAATTGGATTAATAATAAATAATAAATACATTCAAATAGAACGCATAGAATTCTAGTAAAGAATAAAAAGTCTTACCGATGAGAGGGTAGGGCGCATCGTCATCACCGGAAGCCACCCACAGTTGGTAATCACGGGGGTTCGCGTTCTGGAAACGACGGGAATGGATTATCGATGGGGAAGCGTCTAGTTTCTTGCGTAGGGCTTTGCTCAGAGGCACCCGACGCTGCCGCCGCCTCCCGACGAATCCGCCATCCCACTCCTCCTCGTCCTCCCTGGGGATCGGATAGGGACCGTCGGGAACAGCACACGACATAAGGTGCGCAGTCATAATACAGTGTATCCCATGGTCACACACACACGCACACACACACGCACACAGTAAGCCAGATTATAATAGTGTTAAAATCCGAACGAGGAGCGTGCAATGTTAACTTGCTGCCGAACTTTCAGCTCTGGAGATTTTTCTCCGGTAACTAATCACTTTATATTCCTCTTATGATGACGTCGATATTGCTTAAACAAACTTTTTTCCTCACGAACACCGTTTGCGAATGAGGAGGAGGAGGAGTTTCAAGCTCAAGATATCCAAATATAGACGGCCCCTTATGCACAGATCGAGACTTCTGCTTGACGACCGAGTTGACTGTGCCGGAGCAGAGCCAACGAAGCAAGTGAAAACTCCACCTCAGGCCTCTCCTGGTTTAAGTAGAAGCGACGAATGAGTCGTCCTCGCTTTAATTAATCATGAAGTGTTTAAACGTCTTTGCGTAAAAACGACGCTTCAGGCCATTGTGAATGAGCAGGTCTTGTCACCGTACATCAAGGCTGTCCTCATGCTATGACGAGAGGATGCGGCCAAATGTGGTCGTTACGGGATCGTGAATAAACGTTACGTTTAATGCACTTTTAACCCACCAGGTGGAGGTCGAACGCTGGGTCGCCGCCTGGTGATAATCGTATGACGTCATTGGTCCTGAATGACCATTACTGAATGACCATTATTGGCTCTGCTTTTGTTATATTCCATTTCCAGGGAATCTACTGACCATATCTGGCTTGAACGAACGCTAGTTAAGCTTGACCACCGCTGAAAAGGCCGGTGGTGACAGACCACCGACGGTGAGATTTTTGACAGTGATATACGCAAACAACCCCCCCTCCTCCCCTGGGAACAAGAGGCCCCCTGGGAAGGGTGACAAGGGCCTCTACACGGGAAGTGGCGTTTATATGGCAGCAGCATTCATTTCACACGCATTCACGTGCATTGAAGCTTCGACCAGTGAGTGAATGGAAGTTCTCATAAAAGGTTCTCACATACGTGGCAGGAAACACGCGGGATTTCATATTTCAGTGTGTTTCCATAGAAATTTTTTTCTAGAGCGTCGATTGAAGGTTACAAGGTCTTAATAACAAACCTGGATGTGAAATTCTGTGAGGCAGCGTTCGACTAAAGCCTTGGCTTCTTCCTGGTTCCCGACAGTGACGCACTTGCTCTGCAATCGAGAAACAAGATCGTGTAAAAACCCATCCGAAGCATATAACTGTACTGGCCAGAATCGGGCCAAAAGTTCTCTTGCGAAGCAGAAAATATCAGAGTTTATTACACACTATGGGCAGACGTGACTCCTCAATGGTTTCGGCTACATATATATTTTTTTTTTCATTGGAGAGGAAAAAAAAATCCTCGTGTTGATATTTATTTTGTGAATTACATTTGGTGAATGCTGAGCTGAATGACTGCCTACTCAGGCGAGTCATGTTCAGCTTCAGTGAACACAACTCAGCGGGGGGTCCCGCAGATCCTTATTTGGTCACCAACACACCACGGAAACATGTTCCCGGCGGAAAGATCCTCAGCAGATCTGAACAGGATCTATACCAGCGAAGTCATTTGTCATACATCGTATGGCCTATGAGTAGTGACACAGCGACACGTCCTCGAGCAGTGAGTGAGTAATAGAGTCTACAATGAAATCTGAGGGGATGTGGGCCTGATCCTACCGGATCTAGCAAGTGACATCCAGACTGTATAATGACAGATAAAATGGGAAAAACCGCATGGCATGAATACAACACTGCAGATCAGAACAGTCGCTTTCATGCACTTAAACAATGAACCAAGATGCGACAGTCACCATCAGCGCATATTTCGATGGGAGAGAAACATTTTAATTCTCCTCCTATTTTCTTTCCCCGGGAGGGGAAAAAAATAACAGACATTCTTCCAAGGAAACAGAGAAGCTAAAACCAAAAAAACTTCTTAACAAGTTCCAGTTTAATACCCGCGAAATACGCTAAGAAAAACAAGCCGCAGTACATTAAAGTTTAATGACTGCTACGTGTGCAGGGTCGGTTAGCTGATATCTGAGTATCTACGTAAGGAATGCGTCGCATGAGTAACCATCATCATCAGGAAGAAATCAAAAAAAGGTGAACTCACCGCCGAGTATGAGGCCATGTCCTTGTTCATCACTTTGAGGATGATGGCACGAGGCTGTTCTTGGCCTTTTTCACTGGTGATGTGCCTGGTGAATCATTTAAACAGTCACAATCGAAAAAGTCCGAGAGATTCGTATACTGACTCCCTGATCTTCGACTGCCATAGATCTTTGCTTTCCGATGACGCAAAGGTCACAACAGCGTTCGTTGTGGGCCAACCGATGACGAAGGATTTCTCTGGCGAGTGCGTTGCCACGGAAACTTCGTCCAGACAATCGGACAACCAAATCTCACAGACGCGGACTCGGTGTTTGAGTTTGAAGGTCGTGCTGGATCTGGGAACGAAACCAAAACACGACGATAAACGGCGAAGCAAACGAGGCGAAATCACGCAGTTATGGCTACATTATGTCGCTGTTAAACGCAACCAGGTTCGAACAAGCTTGCTCTACATCTCGCGACATATCGTAATTGCATTTACCGTGGCCCGCGGCTACGCTGGGTGTATGCATTTTGTGCGTGACCGTACGTATCATAATATATATATACTCACTTTTGTTTGGCGACTAGTAGAAGGTCATTGAAGAGGAACAGATAACGTTCTTGGGTTTGTAGACCCTGGAATTAAACACGAGGCCGTTAAACTCTGAAGTCAGTCAAGGGTGGATAGCTAACACATGTACTAAACCCGCACCCAGTCTTTCTCGTACGAGTAATTAAAGCCGCTCATTATCATAAACATACATAAAAGACACAATAGTTGTTGAATTGCTGACGCGGAATACGTGTTGAAATGCTGTTGAAACAGACCGAGCGAACTCTCAATAAAACAAGCAGTGCGACCTTCAATCTGACATTCTGAAAGGCTCTTGCTGCCCTCACTAGGCCACAGCAGTGTTTTGCATAGAGTTTTAGATCATGACAAGGCCTTCGATGCACTGCGGCACGCAACACTCTCAGAAATACTCAGCAAATATCAATTTAATTCAGACCACAAGTTGCATCAATGCTGTCCTTTGTGCAAAATCGAGCAATGATTGCTTGAGTGTTTGAATTCCATTTAAGATGGAGCATGCTCCAAAGGAATGACTTCAAGGTCAGAGGGTGCAGTACTTCCAAGGCGTGTGACCTTCAGTGCTTACGCAAGAGGGGCCACAAGGGAATGTCTGCTGGGGCTGTTAAACTGATGCCGTCCACTTGAGCTCGTTGTGTAATTTCCAAAAATAGGTCACTTGAGATAGGAGAACACCTACCACGGTTAATTGCGCCGCCCCTTCGAGGATATAGACGCGATTGGGGTTGGCGAGGCAGTTCGGGCGGCAGGAGGAGGGGTCGGGGGAGAAGTCCTTCGATGCTGCTGGGCTGTGGCGAAGAAGAGATCATTAAGCACAATCATTAACGGACATAAAGCACAATGAAGAGTCGTGCTCGTCATCAAGTGGACAATGCGATTGTAGATTAGATGTTGTTGGTGTGTGTGCCCCGGGCGGAAACGCTGTTGTTCTGTTGAACAGTTCGCTGTATGCAGAACAACACTATTATCATCACATGCCTTGATTTCCAGGTGATTACATCACTCGTCTTTGTTGCTGTAGAGAACGCTCGTGTGACCGAGCAATGAACCGGAAGGTCATTTCATCCGATGAACAAATTTACCCGCTGCTCGTTCCACAACAGTCGACTTATGAAAGCCATCATCTATTTATCGGATATAAATAACTGACCGTTTCACACGGCCAGGGAGCTTGACCTTTTGAAATACTGACAGAGTACTTAGCGTGTATTTTTAAGCACCTTTCGCGAACTTCTGTGTGTGTTTATCAGTAAATTGATCGGAAATGCATCAATCTCTCTTTTGACGGGAGAAGGTGTGAAGTTGTGAAGACCTCATTTGACCCTCGCTGAGTAGGAGGTCGCTCGTGTTCTCAATGCTTTTCATCATCGATAGAACACGGATTTATGATATGACGCTTTACACGTAAACTCTATATTTACTACAAAAGCGTTTTTCAAGACACAATTAAAAAAAAAAAAAAAAAAAAAAACCACTGAGGTATTCCGAATTGAGAAAGACGGAAACTTGCTGTGTTGGGCACACAAACGCTAAAAGAGTGTTACATAATTCACATGGCGCCCAAACACCTTTCGATTTGAGAGTTGACGCAATAACGTGTGGATTGTTTTGTTTTTCTTTCAAATTTCCTTCAAATACTAATATTAGTCGTCCGTATATTTGGTTCATTTACATACGTAAAAGATTCACATCTCAAAGAGATGCCCCCCCCCCCCCCCAAAAAAAAAAAAAAAAAAAAAGTGTTTATATAAAGTCCAATTTTCAGGATCATGCAGACGCACTCCTTGACATTTTAAAAGAATGAATGAAAATTTTTTAATTTGGCACGGAGCCAGAAAAAAAAGTCTAAAAGATTGAAATGATGAGCACGTGGAATAAAAATAAAGCTTGATTTCTGAATGAAAGCCACCGCACTTGAAGCGAATCGTGTTCATTGCACGTCCGACAGAACCGCACATATCTCACTCACCTGGCCGTCTTCCGTCCCCCTCCTCCCAGCGACCGCAGCAACACGGCCCCGGGAGCGGATTTCCTCCTTCCCAGAGAACCACGTGACTTCTGCGAATAAAAAGGTGAATGGTTGAACAACCCCTGCTGAGATGGAACACTAACCCTTTCGCCCTCCTGCAGACCGAGGTCGTCACTCGGGAATCGGTCCTGCACTGCTTCCACCCTGTGTTCGTTTTCCGCGTGGAGAAGGTCGCCCCTCCGGTCCTTCGCCATCTGCGAGAAAAGCAATTCAACACGTGCGTAAAACGCGGAAATAAAGCAACAGAGAGTAATCCATTCTGAGCGAGAGTGCTGACATGTGGTCGGGAGATAATTAGTGTACACAAATGGATGTAAAAAAAGAACGCTCTATACCTGACTAATTACCCACAAGAAGTTGACATAATTGCAGGTAATTGTCAAGATGGACATTACTTACGTTGGCGAGTCTGTCGGCAGCGCGGCTCACGTGCTGGCGATCGGGGTGGTCAGCGGAGGTGAGCCCGGAGAGCGACGACAGGTAGCGGTCATAATCTGCGATGCGTTGAACCTAAAGAGAGAGTGCACGGTTATCATCTGCGTTTCTGTATGAAACATTAGCACGAGAGGCATTTCAAGGGCGCTCTGACTTAATTAGATTACGTGTATTACAACAGTGCAGTCATTATCGCGAGAGAGTCCTCGATGATTTCAGCACGCCGATGCCAAGAATGCCAAGATGCTTCTCAGCTGGCGCTGAAGATACGCTGAGGAGGTGGCTTTCTATTAGGTCAGCCGTTCGCGAAAATATCATTCATCACCGCATAGGATGGGTCGAGATGCATCGGTGAGGAATTTTAACTTGTGTAGCGTAGAGTGGAACGTTTGCGGTTGGCATGCAGGATATTATAGTCCTCGTCGTCCTTCGAGAGGGTTTTTTTTTGTCGGTTAAACTATGCAAGTGGAATTATTTGTTTTTTTTTCTCAATTTTCCAGGAATTAAAAGTCATTAAGAAAACAGCTCCGATAATGCACACATGACACTTACACTAGATATCTCTGAAGAATTGAGAGAAGAAAAAAAAAGTACTCGAAAGGCCTTTTTGAAGTTTGAGGATAATATGTGGGTACATTCTAAATAATAGTCAATATTTCATAAGGGTGACAAATAGCATGGCAGGGGGGGCGGCTGACCCATTTTCTGGGCAGCGAAAACTAGAAGTAACCACAATTTTATTATGCAATGTATTTCGTCACGTATAATTTGTTAAATTAACGGCGGGTGTTTGACCTCATTCTGTTCCATGCGTAGCACAGGAGGAAATGAGTGGGGGGTGGGGGGAGGCTTCCCAAAGAGAAATAAACACGAAGCAACAACTGTTAACAAGGACGCAGCACTTGAAAACCAAAGTCCGAAATAGAGTTGCAAGAAGCGCGAGGTGGACATAAAAGCAACGTAGAGTTGTCAGATGAAGAGAGATGCGCCGTCGTAAACACCTTCAAACGCCTCAGCCTCCCGAGCTCATAAATAAAATTGTTTCATAATTCGCCGTTGTCAACGGCTACACCACCCGCGCCCATCTATAAAGCGCGCTATCTGCAAGACTGACGTTGCTTGTTGGACAACGGATCTACGTGAGGGGAGGAGAATGCATCTGCAAGCAGTCAACATTCCGAGACAGCACTTGCTGTGTGTTCATCGTTGCTTCAAAGTGCCACACAACAGGGCTCATATATCGCGACAGAAAAAGCGCACAGCGACACACTTTCAACTCGAGAATATAACACAGATTAAGATATGTTTTTCTCGCAACACAGAGAAATTCTTTAAGTTCAAAGTCATGCTGAGTACATACGTTGTTGATCCCCGCAACAATGTACTTGTTATTTAATTGCACAAAGGAAATAATACGGCCCTTTCATGCTCCACCAAAAAAAATTACATTTTTTATATAGAGAACATAGAACTCAGATATCTGACGTTTTTCCTTCAAGAATAATGCCCGTGCAAATATTTTTGAATACTGGTTCCAAATCCCCTTTAAACAAATTTCACATTCTCCTTTTTACAAGTTTCAAAACACCATTGACCCAATAACCCACATGTACGGAGCATGCACCTTAATCTGCCCAGATATAGGAAGCTCTCCCGCAGAAATAATATTAAGAAATATGAGAGAGAGAGAGAGAGAGAGAGGGGGGGGGGAGGAAGCCTGAGGGGAAGTGAAGCCATTCATTCCTCGACGCAGCAGCCTCTGCGATACCCTCCGGCCTCCAACAACTTTTTAACGACTTTCGTGACCCACTTTGGAACATTCCACGCGGGATATAAAGGCTAATTATCTCACTGTACCACACCGGAATGTGGTAGACGACCCTTATAATCCATAATATATGCATAATATTATATTAGGCAGGTTCAAAAAAAAAGCTTACATAATAACGAAGAACATGTTGCATAACATCATTACAAGATGTGATGAACCAACCAGAAGAAGCCCCACCTCCTCATCCTGTCGCTGCTCGTGACCAGAGTCCACAAAGTAGGTCTTAAGAACCCCAAAGGAAACTGACTGCTTGAGTTTCTTTTTGGTCACAACCGTCTCTTGAACCACTTCGGCGTCATCTCTCTGTTCCTCAGGGCCAGAGCTATCCACAAAGTACGTCTTGAGGAAGCCAAAAGAAACGGATTGCTTCAGTTTCTTTTTGGCTGCCATCCTCGCAATCAACTACATGGTCATCAACACAAGACGAATCCTCATAGCGAACCAAAAAGTCACACGCAAGCAGCGGAGAGCGCTCCGAGCCATCTTCTGTCACGCTCAAGGATCGCCTCCCCAAGAAATCCGATCTGCTCACATCCCTCTCAGAGTCACGTGACCAGGACGCTGTGTTGTGATTGGCCGAGCACGCAGCATGGCCACGAGGAGCTGTTTTCAGAGGCACGTGGTCGGCCCGAGATAAAGATACGCCGCCAAGACTAAGCTCCGAAGCGAACAGATAATCCCACTTGACTACAACCGCCAGAAACGGCGAGACCAGCCGGCCCAAACCACGGATTAACGAACAGGAAGAAAAGAGCAAAGGTCGGCCGCATGTTTTACACCCAGAAACAATACCAGAGCGAAAGAACAATACGAGGGGGCATCGTATGACGTCACAACCGGAGCGACGTTAAACCAGATGCCGCGCATAGAAGCGTTCTCTTTCAGACGTGTGCCTCAGGCTTTTAGCATTATTTTAAGCGTCAAAAAAAGACCTGATTGAGGTTAAGGATAGAGCAGGGACGAGTGTACTTTAATGGCACCACTGCACCATGCAATATCAGAATAGGATTTTGCTATGACAGCGACTAAACAAATATGTCGACCACCTGCGATGCTATAACAGCCTGCGATGCGGGCACCGTCGAGGCAGTGAATGACGAATGATGCAAGTGACGTCATCAAGAGGTTTCCCTGGGTCATGGGAGGGACCCGTGACGCCGAATAAGGTCTGCGTGAGGGCAGCGCTTGATTTATCACTGATTTGTACTCGTTTTCGGGTGAGCAATAAAAACGTTTGAGTTACGAGCACTTGTTGGTGAGGTGTACTGGTTGATGGAGAGCAGCCAACATGTTGCTGGTCACGTGGTTCGTGAATAGCGAATGAGAGAGGAGGTCACACCCGAGTAGGCATGAATACTGAAGGCCTGTAAATGCTGAGTATACTGTATACGAATGCATCATGATCACTTCACGATTTAAAAGATCTTCACAAGTCTCAATGACCCATCCATGCAACCGGCCAGTCACACTGCCCCGTATATAACACGAATGATATGCATACGTGACAGAGAAACATCAGCCGCTATCAGATTCAAAGTGATTAGACTCGTAGCGTGATCAAGATCTCCGCCACGTCCATCCACGCAATGTTTTCATTCCTTTCATGAGTTTAAAATCTTCACATGCCATGCACATTGCACACAAATCCCATCAACGGAAGCGGGATGATGTAACTCATCCACAGAGGCATAAATAGGACGTTGAACCGGAATCCCAGATCACCGCGATTAGACGCAGCACTCCGACGAAGATCCGCTGAGTGATGGCCGCTCGTCACACTGACCGTTGGTCATTACAGGGTTGAAATAATAAACAGAAGGGTCAAGGTACTTTGTCTACAAAGGACTCGCTGGTGAAATGAGCGGTTACTCCTGATTATAATAATGAGCCCCTGGGCCATAATGGTTAGTGCAAATTTAGCATTGCAAATCTGAGAATGAACGAATAACTTAGAGAATGACGCAATAAAAAAAGTCACATCTGAACTGCATAAACAATTAATGATGATGCATTGGGGAATTTCTATGCCAGTTATTTTTTGGGTGGAAATTGGCAGACTAGAAATCAACAACTTGAAAAGCCTCCCGAGATTTTAGTTTGCCGTGAGGCGTTTTGTATATGCTCTTTAGAAAAAAAAAAAAAAAAAAAAAAAAAAAGCAGACACAATTTGAGTGAGAAGTGAACAGAATTACTTTAAATACTTGGAAATGAGAATGTGAACAAATTTATTAAGCTTCTACACAGAACTGTGATTGCCAGTTCACATTGTATTCAAAACACTGCACAGAAATCTCCAAAACTGGGAATGTCAATATCCGATCAATTGGGTAGTTAATCAGGTTGGAGAGGAATTAAGATCCCCCCTCCCCTTTTCAAGTAGATCAAGACATTCACAGCTGAGTATCCAATACAAATGTGCAAACGAAATCATTAGCACACACCTGGATCAGTTGCGATTGTGAATTCCAGAGGATAAAAATAAAATAAACAATGAGCATTAAGTTGGCGACCAAAAAGTGCAATGAAGACGAGATAGCGCAGCACAACCGCTTTATCCTCTCAGCGTGCTCTCAAGTCGTAAAGAAAGACACGGCTGATGCACCACGGTGAGGAAAAATAGCCACGTATACGTGGAATTAGCACCACGCTTGAGTGTCGTGAGTGAATCCGCGGAGGAATAGCGCCTGTATAAATATACACGGTGCTATAAAGAGGTAAGATTGGACATGTTAAGTAATTGTGAATATGGCGTAACACTAAAGCACAGAGGGGTGTATGAGGCGCTCTTATCATGGAAGGATTACAGGATCAGGAGATAAGAACATGTCAAGCATTTTATGCGAATGAGATTGGATATAACTTCCTCTGATGCAGATTACGCGTACATTGATACAAGTACACAGACTTTGTACTTAAGGGAACAACTTGTACCAACCGACATAAGGTCACTAGAGCGTCTTGGTTTATCGCACTCCACCGAGGCATATTACATATCAATATTTAAAAGCCGATTATAGGTTCATTGGATGTGATTATACAAGTGTAAACATCCAGTATGCTTTTTACTTCGATGTATTCTTAATTCAGTGCCCATTATATAATATGGTTTCAGTATCGGGGCGTCGGCATCGTGCCAAATACTTCATTCTCTATGCACTGCTAGTGCATTGGGTTAATTGTTTATTATGAATTATGTAAGCAAAGAGCGTGATCACAGGTAATGAAGATTGATGACAGATCGTGATGCTGCAGACTCCAATTGAAGGCGAGTCCACTTACTAAAATAGCACATGACAAAATAGCAGAAAAGAGGGCGTGTACTATAGGCAAGAAAACCCCATCGGGTGACTGAATGTTTTCAACCACTTCAAGCACGCAACCAGACAACCCTTCACTCAACGCAATTTCAACATAAAAAAAAAAACCCCGAATCCTTGCTTCCAAGAAATATTGCGTAATATTCCATCATTTACCTGTAAACCGGCGTAAAACGTCGACCGTCCGACGCTGGTGAATGCGGTGTGCCAAGCGTGCTTCCTGGACAGAGGGGTTGAATGACTGCCACACGAAGAGGGATCATCCGCGGGATCATCATCATCATCATCCCGGTCCAGGAGACACGGATCACTGGCCCACGACGTAATCCTGCTCATTGCTAAGCAACGCTGGCGATCTCTGGTGTTATATACTATAATCCCATCATGGCGCCGCACTTGATATTATTAATTCCTTGTGTTTTTCACTTTGTGAAAGCATGAAGAATACTTGTGCACGCTTCTGGCGCAGCTTCTGTGTGCGGTGTCAGTGTTGTGTGGGCAAATTAACGGAGCGTGTCTTCTTCTTCCTATGATTCAACGTTTACCAGAGGCCATGCCCAAATAGAACGGCGGAATGTCCTGCGGCCAGAGTACTCGGGAACCCGGCTCAACCGAGAACCCACAACAAACCAAGGCATGATTACCTGGCGACCAGGCACTTGAGCTCTCCAGTGCCATGGCTCTATAATTATAAACTGCGTGCTCAACTGAAGTAAATACAAATGTGAACTTTGAGGTTACAATTAGGAGACCGCAGGTGACAGGTGGCAGTGTAGTTGATGTGCCGATTGAATTAACTGGCTCGAATGAAGTAATTGAACTGCGGGAAATTTCTGAACACGCAGTGGAGAGGAGTCATTCGGAGATCGATAAAGCTTGACCGGGGGTCAAGAGATTACATGAGTGAAGGAGAAGAATTTGAAAAGCTTGTAACTGGTAGGCAAGAAGCAAACATTAAACCAATAGAAGTAAGAACCGAATAATCGTCCACGAATGAAACAGATGCAATAATATTCGCCATTATTAAATAGATGTAAATAGTGAACTCTTCCATCCCATGACCCTCGATTTGTTCTCACAGAAAGTGCACCGCACACGAGTTGAGACCAGTGCACTCCACAATGGCACAGAGGACGATGTACAAAGGTGAATGACCTCGACATCACATGACGACCATCAAGAAACCCCGGATCTTAATCCACGATATACAATTCTATCCATAACTATACTCCCTTCATAAGTTCCTATACATATATATACTTACATCGCCATGGATAAAAGATATGTTCAACTTTTAACATTACCTGGTTCTATAATCAAATTATAAAAAAAAGATACCCTTAATGTGTAAAGAAATCCGCCTTTCGAGCAGTCGGGATCGCTCATCTCTGATCGCCATGGCAACCAAACAGGAGAATCGGAAGCCGACAGTCAGGTGAGTTATGACCAGGAAAGGTTCAGCCGCGCATTCAACCGAATCGCACGTTATGACTCTGGTGACAATTATGCAATAGATACGAAGCAGGAATGCTGCAGCTGCCCCGGGGCCTGAATCTGCTGCAGGTATCTATCTATTTATCATTCAGATATGCTGCGGGTGCTCTACTATTTTGACCAAATGAACTAAGACATATGTGCAGGAAATGGCGATAATATAAGGATGAGAGTGTGTTGATTGCGAGTGAACGTAATTGATATAATGAGATATCCAAACTGATCGATAACCCTGGTGAGAATAGAAAGGGTGATAATTCGTCTAAGTAGGCCCCCTAGTAAAGCGATTGATCGCCTGTTGACGCGGGTGTCGTATACAAGACATTAAAGCGCAAAACGATGACATGAAATCACGTGATACGTGCACCACACGAGGTGCGTAAGTGGATAAGTTTAGAGTAAACGATTCACCTCAAACTCCGAATCCGGCGCCAATCCAGGGCCAATCAAAGCGATGTCCAGGCACCGACTAGTGACGTCATCGTTGGGATTCTCCCTGTGACGGCGCAGCCATCGTCTAAATGTCTTGTTCTTCACTTTGTTCCTGGGTGATCTGCCCTCATGCCACGATCCGGGTCTGTTCACCCCGGATCTCCCGAATGAGTATCCGGATTCAGGTTCGGATAGCGCGTCAGTTAGATCCAGTGTGCGGACTTTCCTCTGGCGGATGAAGCGGCGTCTCCGGGATTCTGGAGCACCAGAATCTACGGAACCCTGAGACTCAATTGAAGAGTTGAGGAATTCCGGATCAGAACTCGCCATCTTGACTGGCTTCAGCGCTGGCGAGGGAAGCGGACTGACCTCTGGCGAAGAACCATGGCCAGTGACGCTGTGAGCACCCCTACTGCGCATGCGTGGCGGCGAAGGACGAGGAGACAACCGCTGTGTGAACAGGTGAAACATATCCCGAGTCCTGCTATCCGTCCGGATGCACTTAAGAAATCGCGATGCCTGACGCGGCGTCGCCGGTCGCCATTGAGACAGCCACGGATGAAGTCCAACACAGAAGTCGTTGGTCACTTAAAGGCCTCGGGATGAAGAGTGGACAGTGGGCAGCGTGGTGGCCGCGTCTGCTTGGGCCGCTTGCGGGCTCCTTCGTGCGTTGAATAGGCGAGTTACGTCATCTTTTAAACGATGAGTTCTTGGGCTTCGTATCTGACGAATCGTAAATAGTACTCCGCTGAATGCTCTCAACGTTCTGAATCGATTGAACTTGGATGGAGGCCAAGTGGTTGTTACTTTAGCAATTAATAAACACCCGCGAGATGCGATTGGTTCAGAGAGAGAGGTATGGCCCGCGTCACGCATCGCCTATGAAAAGCAGACGACGCATTGTCTCTCCGCCACTTGACTCAACCCTTGAGAAGACTTCAGATGCTTGGCATTCAGCAGAACACATGAATGAATCTCATGATACGTTAACCAGTGACAATGCCAGCGCGTGTGCTAAAGCAATCCCAGCTAACACAGCACCACCAGCAGCAGGGGGAAAAACGGGACACTTTTATAACTTTCGTTAACCTCTTCGCAACATACGAGAACCAGCGTCTTATGCAATCAGACAGATCGCCCGCCAAACGAAATTATCTCCCAAGAGAGAGAGAGAGAGAGAGAGAGAGAGAGACGTCTTGGCTTGGCTAGCAAGAGGAGCACATGTTTATGGTTCAATCGAATTGTGTCTCGAATGTCAATGCGAATCAACCATAAAAAGGACGCCTGTTCAGCGTCTCATTGTCCAGCGAAATGATGGGCGAGATGAAGGACCCGGGAGATAACGACAAAGCTAAGAATGCTTTTGGGTCAAAGGGCGGCCATGACGCAATGAGGGAACTTGGTGGCCATGACGAGTATGGTGTCTGTCTAAACTCGTAAAACTTCGCAAATCTTGCAAAGCACGGGTCACGTGACTGTGTTGTGCGTAAACCAGATTGACTTGTCGATTTGTTAATCCGAATTATGCGAATACACCTCAATGTGTTACATGATGATAAGTAACAATTACAGCATCATCTTGGTTGGATGATCAGGTGCGTTATGATCGATGTTGAACATCTGTCAAAACGATTAATTCCTATTTTTGAGTCTAATACGACGTATGATCGCCCAGTAGGCAGGTTTCGAACAATATTAAGCTATTTTGTTTCCAATGAATCGGAGTCGAGTCTCAATGATATTCGACAGTTTTGTACTTGAACACAGTGGTTGCGAAGTGTGTTGGTTTTACGGGTTTAGGCACACCTCATAACGCATTCAGCAGTCCCTCCACAAGAACTTGCAGACTTTAGAGGATGCCTGGAGGCATTTAGAAGGGCAAAGGTCGTGCGATTTTAGTGTCATCGCGAGATCTCATGAATATCGTGGGATCGGGGAAATCAGATCAATGAGGATCCAACGCATATCACGTGATCAGATTACGTCTAAGATTTCCATTCAACATTTACAAATACTTTGTAAACATATTTTCTACAGCCCCGAATCAGAGAACGTGAAAAAAACCAAGAGCTCTGTCGTACGAGAGAATTGAACAACACCGAACAGATCATTAGGTGAACTGATAAGATTACGTAACGTCGATGATCCACTAAAGCAATCGAGGCGTGATTCACAACCGTGCACGCCCATTCCATATAAGTTCATATATAAACGTCATGAGAACTTCAAGCACAAACGGTAGACGTTGCACCGGATCCTATGAACCAGAGATATAGCGACGTGCTTCCAATTAAAAACATCAAAAGCTCACCTCCATATCTATGTTACGAACAATAACTGCACAGACCCCAGTACAGAGAGAGCAGAAAAAGCAAACACTACACTCACCAGAGGGGGGTACGCACTGACTCCAAAACGCATATAGATCAGCGGGATTACATCCAACAGTGTTAAAACTCCTTGACGATTATCCCTTTTTGAAACACCGTAGAAAATCGCGTCGATCCCGAATAATCGGATATTCACTGCAATGCGATCGGATAATCCACACACACTTATAGGTCAACGGTCCGGTTGGGCAGTTTTGGAAACTCGTGGCCAGCGTGCATTCAAACTGAATCGTTTCTAGGAAGCAAAGTCTCAACGCCGCTGTGACGTCACTGATTCAGTTGAACTCGCACAGTGAATAGAAACGAGGCTGTGACTGTCGAAGCAAGAAGTTAATTGTCTAAATTCCAGTCGGGGCGTGTTAAAGAGCGCATTGTCTAAGGTGTCATTCAAAGTGACACGCAAGTCGAGATGGAGTTAAAATGGCAGATTGAGATTTCGTAATGAGCAAAAGCACTTGACGCATAAATAGTTTATAACTGAGGCACATTGAGGGACATTGAGGGACATTGTATTGTGTTGAATGATCGGGCATTTACGGAGGGTCATTGTGTCCGGGAGCCACGCACATGGCGGTCATGCCCTCGTGAGAGATTCCCCATATGCCTTATCAAAAGGAATAGCAACCCGCATTGCTCACAGATACACGAAAATATGAAAACGGAATGCCGCGGTCACGTGACACAATGACGCCATCACGCACGTGATGCTGATTGGCCAGATGAAACGAGTCTTCAACGCGACGATAATTTGACCAATTACCCGTCAATAAGCACTTTGAAATACGTGTAATTGACTCGAAACTGATCCAATTCAACTATTTCGCGCGATGGGACCCAGTGAAGGTTCTCATTCTTTAGAATACAAATTCATCAAAGGAGTGCGCGTGTATGCCATGTGATTTTGACAATTGTGATGGATATAAATAGATTTCCCGGATATCGTTATTAGCTTTTTTTTTTTTCTGTTAGATGTCATTTTCGTTCATTCCACGTTATACGCGAGTATTTAAATAAATGTATACTTTCCAGAGATAGGCAGTCGAAGGGTATTCAAGTGGGGCAGGATTAGGTATTATTTATAATTACTACTAAATTACGTAAGGTCCGAATAAGTTTGCAAATACTTGTAGTATCGTGGAATGTTTACTATAAATAAAATACCTACACAAGGTTGGTAAATACGCAAAGAGGTTTCTAGCTAATAGAACAATGACCACGAATCGGACGGAATGTTTTTACCTGGAATTCAATCAAATGATTCCATTCATTAAAGTGACGCGAGAGAGGAGTGCGGAACACCCCCCACCCCCACCCCCTCCCGCATCAAACGAAGCTGATCAAAGCAATCGACATCGAACATGGAAGTTGTTGAGAACACACCAACATCTTAATAACATCCGGAGTCGCTTAAGGAAAGAGGTTTTGTGAAGGACAAATGCTCCGCGGAGGAAGGAGAGCTTTTGAGGCGGGGAATGTCATTACGTCACACAGAACAATGCATCTTTAAGTAGGTTTAATGAGGGCATTGGAGGGCACATTGAATCAAAGGGGAGAATGACCGACAGGTGACCACAGAGCGACAGCTACAATGGTCACCAGGTGGTCAGCTGGAATGAAACGTGCCGAGAAACACGCGTCGCCAAGGAAACACGCTGTCCTTGAAGCCAAGACGCTCTTAAGAGAACGCACGTACGATCAAACCCATTGTAATATATACAGTACGTGTGATATACGTTATTTGAACTGATGCCCATGGTTATGTAACAGATTAAGAAACCCAAGACTGACCGGTTTGAGGCAGAGGGCGTCCAGGGAGTGCGACGCCGATTGTCTTCTCAGCAGGCAGAATTGCACAAATTCCGGGTCCGTGCTTCGCTTCTCCTTCAGCAACCTGCATCAAAAGCGAGCGTCAGTCAGGGCAGATGAATCGCCAGAGGAATTATTTTGCTCGGAATTCAATTCACAAACACGGACTCATCTGATTCAATCGGGTATAGATAGAGGTCCATTGAAACCGATTTCATTGATAGCGCAATCATAACGCAAAAATCATAACGCACTCACATGCGGATGTCTCGATAGTTGTCGTAATATTCGTCATAATGATGCCACAACTGCTTGGAGAACAGTGACCCTGAAGAAAAAAATAATAAATCTAAGTACTCTTTATTCTATCATTATATAATAAACTTGTATAATGTAGGTGATCTTGTTACAACTCGATTTTAACACGACGGTACTATAACTACTGAGAGTCGAATAAAAGGTCACTCTGATCTGATTGCATAATCATTGTTCAGTTTGACACAAGAGGGTTATTATGGTTGTGGGATAAATCGTGGGTTGTGCGGAATTTCTGCATCTTCATTTTCCGTACGTAGCGAAATACTTGCGCTTGTTATGGAAATACTTGTTATTGTTTACTCATTACTATATGTGTGCTCATAATTCACAAGAGATGCCCCGGGGGCATCACTTTCGCCAAAGGTATTCGCAGATGTAGAGCACTGACATCATTAGTGACAAGTGAGCAATTCGGATAATTATATGATTCATACGACACGGCCATCTCAAGAGAAAAAAAAAACAATGCACGAATTGTACTCTGTAAAATTAAGGTTTCTATGGTGCGAGGATACTAGTAATTTATCAATATTTTTTTATCGTTTTCGTTCATTATAATGGGGTCATTACAATTGTATACGGTGCACCAGAACGAGGCTGCTTATATATCAGTGTGAAGCTCGCCAAATCCTTGACCTTTACATCGCGCGATGTTCAACAGAAGAGCTTCACAAAGGACGTTAAATAGAGATATATTCTCGTAAATAAATCATTTGCCCACTATATCGATAATCTAAAGAGCTTGTGGACAGGGTGGCTGTCATTAGGAGAGCACGGGTAGTTGAACTTTCCACATAGAAAAAAAAAAATGAGAAGGTTTTTATTTCTTCTTCTTTACAATTTATAGAATTCAATAGGTTCAACTTTAGCAGTATTATAGTTTTGGCTTTCAGCGCACCTGTATCGTGGTTGTTACGTAACAAGTGCAAACGGCCAAGTCAGTGATGAAAAGGCCAAACACAGCGCGAGAACTTTTCTCGGTTGTGCAAACCGAGAAAAGTTGACATAAATTCATTATATTCGCGTAAATACCAAAAAGTCGATCTCAAAATGAACATGCAAAATGAGAAGAAATTTTTAATCCCGCCCCCCTCAGTCGCGAATTTTTCATGTCGCGATAATTTGTTTTTACTATGCATAAAGAAAACAAATACTTTTTGTATTTTAATTTCTGAAGATCGTGAACATTGAATGCAGAATACCTCAAAGATACCTAATCATAACGTCCTCTTATCGAGGTGAGTTGAGTCTAACATTAAATTCATTCAAGTTGCATCACCGGCTGCATGTCCGGTTTGGTTGGTGGTTTTATATTTGACAAAATGAAGCAAACTCACCAATTTGCGAGGTTCCCGGGTCCCATGTTTGAATAGCAACGTCAACCTGGAGCAGAAACATAGCATCGTTATGACCGAGGCACAGGTGAGCAGACGACACGATTCATAACGCACTCGGTCCGTTATGATTCACCCACCTTCAGGCAGAGCGTTGTGCTGAGTGAGAGAAGAGGCTCCAAACAGAAGAACAGCACGCGGTGGTCGTCGGCTGAGAGCGAAGAAAATTTCCTGCAAATACATAATTATATGTTAATTATATGTCGCGAATAACGAACCCAGAATATGTTCTCATTAATATTCATGATATGGTAATGACACAGAGTACCAACAAGACATGCACGCAACTTATAAATTAAAGCCCGGATAATTTTGATGAATCACCAAATATCACTGCATCACCGAACCAATAGCTGATTTCACCTCATAATTAAAATAGTTATTAGAATTACTTACTTGGAATTGGCATATCTTGGAACCACTTAGTCAATCATTTGATTAAGTGTAGGAATTTATATAAGCATCAATAAAACTCTCTGGTGATGAAATGCGGATGTGAATGAATGTGTGTATACCAGTGTTTATCCAAGTACATGATATTATAGTAATACAGACGTATGCATTACATGCTGTGTGTGTATGGAGTTCGTGCGACATACCCCCTGCAAGGCCCTCCTCACACAAACAATCAACAACGTCACTAACTTTGTAAACAAATTCTACATGACAATAATGAATGATTGGTCGTTCAGATTTGTGCTTATCAAACGTAAAGAGATCGATTAATACGATTATCTTATCCCAAGTTACTCAGATGAGCTCTTATGAGCAAAATTGGTTATCTGACGTGGAAATATACATTACATAATTGTACACATCGTAATACTACGGTACGGTACGGTACGGTACGGAACGGTACCTCAGAAAGCGCCAAACAGAACATGATCAATTTTATTAAATAGCATATTACGTGAACACCGACCTGAGTGGTTCCGCGTAGGTTTCGAAAGCGCTCCGTAAACATTCCTGATACAGTTTCTCCGTCCGTAACAGATCCAGTAAAATAGAAAGTCTTGGATCTGAAAAAAAAAACACGTGACAATTTGCGCGGGAAATGGGGAAGGACTACATGCCATCAGGATGATCGGAGATGGTTTCTCCGTCCAGGCGGATCGTGGCGTTGTCGACGAGACCGGCGTCAGCGTCGAGGTCGAGCAGGGCTCGTGACGACGCCAAATACACACGGTAGCTACACATGCGCTCCTCCATGACGACCTCAGCCAGAAGGTCACGCAGGGTCACGCCAGTGGGGTCACAGGACAGCTGCGAATTAGAAAACAATGCATTACGTAACAAGCTTAAGTTCAAAGTGAATACAAAGTAGATGTAGTAACTCATCAAGATGATGACGCAATTTCGCGCTTCCGCGTAATATGCGAGTGTTACGTCAGTATAAGCATATATTATTACGCGGCGTTAAATTGTCAGTGATTGAAAAGATCAAAGAGAATTAAGCATTCACCGCGAACATGCATGCAACAACACTCGGAGAATTGGGGCAGAGGTTGAATCGTAAACGTGAGAAGTAAACCGAATGATCCAAAGACTACCTCACACGGTGTGGCTTTTACGAGGTGGGAATCTCACTAGTACATGTAAATAGTAATGTACATGTACTTATACGAGTGCGGGGTTATGAATAATTTAGTTAGGAGCTAATAACAAACGAACGTCCGAACAAAGGGTTTAAGGACTAAATGTGCGTGTTTATATGGTGATGTACATGTATGTAATTACCTGGGCTGAAGTGTGATTGTAGGAGTGCATGAAATACCTATTATCTGTGGTATTTTACTGCGTAATGCACTCTCATAATATCGATCGAGACACCTACATAATTGGAACAAGGATTTATCCTGATAAAGATCAATCTCGGTGCGCCCAACTTCGACCTCATTGCACTAACAAGCACCTTCATAAACATTTCCCAATTGAGATAATTTTTCCAAAATGAATACTCATTTCTGTGTACACACTTATCGGTTACGTCATAAATGAGGTCATTTTAATTAAAATTTGTTTTCAAATCCAGAACATCTGGAGAGCTCGTCTTCCAAAATGGTTGAATGATTGATGAGGAGAGAAGGGCTGTAAAAAGAAAGGAAAGAGCCGAAGGTCACGCTCCGTTCAGTCCCTTGTCCCTTCGATATCGACCATTGGTCACGCCGAGTGGACCTCGGTCACGCACCACATTCGATCAATGAGCGGCACTTAGTAAGAGAAAGCGGTGCAGGTGAAAAGTAATGTGATATTGCATGGTATGCTGATATGGTTCATATCACACACATTGACGCCCGAATGCAGATATATTCACAATCAAAGGTGATACCTCAAGTTCTTCTGACTACAGGCAATTGGGAAGCCTCTCTGAGCATCGTCCTATATTGGAGTAGAGGTCGTTGAACTTAAAAGAAGACCTTTGCTCATTTCGGAACCTTTTTAGATCGATTCTATGGGCTTTTGTGAGTGACGAGAGACCATTTTTGAAGAATTTGGTCAACTGTGAATGACATTCAAGACGAATTAAAATACGAATTTTTTGCTCAGGCAGAACAGCTTGAAACGAGATGAGTGCGAGATTTCTTTTATGAGAACTGCTGAAAGATCTGCTCACTCGACGGCTCCCATTGTCGACACTGGGAGAATTATTTTTATGCCGTCACCACAGTCTGATATCGAACGCGGGAAGAAAGCGAGATTTTATACCTCTCAAATTCGATGTGTCTAGGAATTAGCCCACAGCAAGCGTATTGTCTAAGAATATGCCAATCAAAAGGCGTATTTGTCTTTCGGGAGGCATCATCTATCTTCTGTTAATAGTTCAAAACAATCAGATTTTTAAAAATCTATTTTATTGTTATTGATACACGTATTTTTTTCTTCTTATGATGATCATAAAACCAGTTCTTCTAAGCTTCCATTGCTTATTTAATGTTGAACACAGGCAGTTCACACTTTAGTGCACTAAAGGGGAATAAAACACGTGGACGAAAAGACAGGAATTTGCGGGCGTAACGAAACACGTGCGCTCATACTTTCCCCCAAAAGCAAATCACCCCACACACGATAAGTATCTGCTGTGCTCAACAGTACTACAAACAGCCAATCAATTACGTCACAGGTGTACTGTCAGGTGCACAACCACACGGTTCATAGCTTCACCTAATACGCGCCAAAGCCACAAACCTCGCTTCCAACACCTTTTATGTTTGGAAGCCCTCGAGCGATGTACCTACGTTCTTGCAGCGATCTGATCATTCGCCAAATGGAGAATTTCCAACCATATCGCTGGCTTGACGAGAAATAATGATATTATTATCCAATTGCACATTGTTTATCAATATATCCGAGCGGCGCGAGTGGGGTGGATTCCTTCAGCTATCTAAGCTGCACTGGGATCGCTGCAAGGCCTTCTGATCAGAAGCGTCACGCCTCAATGGTCACGCTTGAGTTATTAATCAATAACCAAGAGATTCACAGAACAAGGGAGTGATGATTGGAATATGAGGCCACGATGAACGGCTTGTTAATTGCGTGAATTGTGGCCAAGAATTTAATTAATTTTATAGTGAGATATGGACGTCGTATGTATGTCGGCGGTCGGAAATGATCTAGGACGAGCAACTGATTTGTGGTTGAGTCAATCTGAATGAACTGTTTTGAAACATAAAAATATCATTTGGCCAGGGGGGGGGGGAGATAAAATTGTCGATCCTCCAATGTAGCCAAGGAGATCATATTCATGGATGTGCATTTACAGCGTTGTTCATTCAATTAATTGAACCTTGATAAGTGTCTCAAGTATACATTGTCTGCCTGTAGTAGCACGATGCAGGGTGGGAAGACCACGGACGGCCAGACAGACACGATTACGTAACGTTGCTCCCCAAGCCGCAGCGATAACGGTGTGTAGGAACTGCTCCGCTACCCTTGGGGAGCTACCTATTACGTAATTAACCTGGAATCAATACGGGAGGCACGTGTGACGCACCCCATGCCAGTGACGTCAGACACGCGCAGGGATTAAACTCGCCGGTTAGTCTGGATTTCACCCGAAGCGTCTCGGATGATTTGACCCCAATGACCTCAGGAAAAGCAAAAATCGAACAAAGGGAAATCTCACCAACTTCCCGCGCGGTCGATGACCCCGGACAGCGTCCGCGGGGCACAGCGTCCCCGTGAAGATCAAACATATCCTCAATCAAGTCGAAAATTTGAAATTCTGCCCACAGCCAAACGAAGGAGCTTTCTTCCCGAGGTAGCTGAGATTATCCGGTATTGAGCGTAGAAAAACTTGGATTCTTAACACAATAGACGGAGTCGTAAAAATTTACTTTCTTCTAAGTTGCGCGCACTTTCGGTGTCAGCGGAATGCTCTTTGCAGTATCCGGATGCTCAATGAAAAAGCAACACACTGAAAGCCGGAAACGTGATTTTTTTTTTATTCCAATTAATCACCAAACGAATATTATATGTTTGCTGTGGTTTTTATTTTTCTTCTTCCAAACTCACTGATCACATGCGCGCGTACAACGGAATACATCAGCATCCCGCTCGGAGGTTAAAGGTTATCTGAATTCTAATGAGAGCGAGGAAAAATTTCATTGGCAACTTGGGCGAGGAGGCTTTGAAATAAACGTGCTATTGTTCGGTTGGTTTTAATTGTGCTGAGGTTTCGATATGAACAGCATCAGCGATTTCCCAAACCAAACGGAAGTCAAAATACGAGTGCTTACTGATTATAAGTATCCTAGTAGTAGAATATAGCAGAAGAGGAAGAAGATATAATATAGTATCTTATATCTCGAATTTCGAACGAAACCCACAACTAACTTCTCCAGAAACGGATCACGCATTCGTTCAAATGGATGAGACACGCGCATGCGCGAATTCACAAGTTCTGAATTACAACAATTACTCCTTCTTTAATTGTTTCTTTTTTCCCCAATATAATTAATTAATTAACTATGCATCAACGATAATTATGTCCCATTCACAGAGCAGAATTTGATTGATTGTATACAAACAAGATTGATTTTCATTTGGACGCAGTCGGTCGCGTAAAACCTGTCCTCGAAAGTCCATGAGCCACAACTGTTCGCTATCAGAACCGCCCAACCTCCCAAATATGCAGCCCCGCAGTCGTCAACAGGGCACGCAGACTGACTTCATCTTATTCCAAGCGCCAACAAAACTGCAATTGTGAATTGCGACTCTGTCGGCAAGTGAGTAGCTGGAAGTGTTTGAGCAAAACTAAAGATCAATGGCTGAAATCTGAAGATTGTGTCACTGAGGGTCACTGGACGTATTTAAAATGTTCTACCGATCTTGCAGGCCAAACATTCAACACTTATTCCTTCAACTATACCTGGCTTCTTTCTCTCTCGATTCCGATTTTGATCCCATTCTCAATCTACGTGTAATCGAGTACACAGTGCGTCGGTTTCACAATACGATATAGTGCATCTGAAACGTTTCTGAAATCTTGCATCATAGCAGTATTGTATACGTCTATCGAATGGACCCCGTTAATCCCAAAAGATGCAAGGTTGAAATCCCTGCTGACATAACGGCAAACTGACATCAGTGGTGCTCTAAAATCGTTATGACTTGTGATGCAAAAACCGGAATATATCAAATTTTACATTACGCAGAATTTCGTTGTGATATCATATCCTGGTACACAAACAGTTAGAATATGTAACAATACAATGAGTGAAAAATACGGAAATTCGATTTCTGTTATAGCAATTACAGACTACAGAAGTACACCTAGGCTGGTATTCTTCTGCAGATGACGGGGGTCGCTTCCAATTTT
The DNA here is from genome assembly GCA_000328365.1 of Capitella teleta. Lineage (NCBI taxonomy): Eukaryota > Metazoa > Annelida > Polychaeta > Capitellidae > Capitella > Capitella teleta. Next base: position 69,347 of record KB310189.1, read on the forward strand.
GCCCAATAAATTGCAAGATCAAAGCGTGCGATTTCTGTGTCTTTACAATTTGAAGAGATATGTGATATGTGGGCTGTATGAGGCATGAGGCATGATGGGGTTTCACGGCTCCTCCCAACCCATTCGGGTGATACGAGCGCCAGAACAGAAGGCCCGGGACCGGGGTTTCCCCCTACTCTTATCGATAAATCTCAAGGGTTCTTTATCCTGCATACCACCATAGACACTAGTACACAGCGCCCGGCCTTGTTACGCAATTGGGCAGCACTGCAGAGTCACCGAAGAATTACAATTATAACGAATTACAATTATAATTCACAATCATAATATGTATATTTCACACAAATGTTATTATTATTATTATTATTATTATTATTATTATTATTATTATTATTATTATTATTATTATTATTATTATTATTATTATTATTATTATTATTATTATTATTATTATTATTATTATTATTATTATTATTATTATTATTATTATTATTATTATTATTATTGTAACAACAACGGTCAATTTTACAATTCTGTGCTTGAATGTGTGGGATGCACGTGACGGTATTCAATTGCGGAACTCACGTACAATAAAAAACAAAACAAACAAACAAACAAACAAAAAACAATGAAAGGAAACGTTTTACCTTTGCAAACTGCTCTGTACCAAAAGGCTCGATCGTGAAAAGTAAAGCAAGCCGAGCTAAACGTAAACTATTATAACCAGAAATCAGAGTATCTCTGTTATAACATTCCAGCATCGACTTGAAATGAATGAAAATGCCATCAAAAGCTAAATCCCTCCCTCGCCGAAAGATTCTTGATCGCCTGATTACGTCAGGCGGTAGTTATGCCTGAAAACGAATTCATTTTCCACAAAAGCGAGTTCAGGTTCAACACCTGAGTTGAAAGAATTGCTGGTCATCAAGAAGCAACGAGGCCCTTGATTTCTCAGATTTAATTGACGTCGATTCCGCCAGAGCAAAAGTCATCTGGCTAATTCTAGTTATCGAAGTGCATACTATTATGACAGCAGTCAATTACTCGGGTTTAATCATGCTTATAGCATTCGTGGCCCCCCAGGCCTTGGGTGGCAGGACACCGGAGATTAGGCTTCACACCACGTCCGTTCACATTTTTGTCTGACTTTAAATATGTTTCTCTCCATTCCTACGTATTCCTTTTCTTCATACTATAGTAGGCCTTGGTTCGCGCAATCCGCGCCTCAGAAGTGTCGCATAATGAACGTCGCTTGCTGTGGGCTTGTATGATTTCGTGCGGCACTTTCTATTGAATTGTGGCCGTCTTCATTTTCACTCCTTTTGCCCGAAAACCCGCGAATATCTTTGCGCTGTGTACTAGCAGGGAATGTGTCACTCGCAATCATAGATTTGGAGATTAGCTTGTATATACACACAGATTCGACATCGCTCGTGAAAAGCGGTCTTTGCATGTAGCCCGTTGGCAACCATGTCATCTACTCAAGCGATTACCGCAGGTTTTATGTCGGATAGACAAGTATTTTATAATTCGTTCGAAACTGCGAGTCGCTCACGTTGGCGATCCGTAATGACAATTTTTTTTTTTTTTTTTTTTTTTTTTTACAATGGGGAGATAGGCCCATTATAATACAAGCTAATCTCCATGCTCGCAAAAACTGGAAATGGCATAGAGTGCGTTATGATTCTTTGAACACTGCGGCCCTTGGGGCAAGAGATATCCTCCGCTTTTCTAGTTCACAATGGTTCATTTCCCTTATGAGCCTTAATGAGCATTACTGTTAGAAGGTCATAACCGATCTGATTTTGATGGACATAGAGAAGAAACATTCCAGCAATGAGAATTACGTAAGTTGCCCACGAATGAGTTACTCAGAGATAGGATTACGTCACGTATTGGTGTTCGAAAATATCCCGTATTCTCCGCCAACTCAACGTGCGCAAAATGACAGAATCATAACGCACTGGTTTGACTTTGTCAGAACGCACTGATAATTTAATTTTTCAACCGATGCGCAATGACATATGTAATACAGAGTTCTTTGAACATACGATCAAATTTGACGAAGGTACTAGGTACTAGGAAATCGTGAATTATCGGATAGAAAATAGTATGACGGAGTTTTAAGTTTGGTCACAAACGGATCTATGAATGCAGTGAAACATAACGTTGTCTTCGGTCGGATTAATTCTCTTTCGGTTGGACGTTCCACATGAAGTACAGTAATCCTATGAACAGATTAGACTTCTTAGTTTGTTGGCGGATCACCGCCAATAAATATCAGGTTAAGACAACTTTTAAACTGTAAAGTATAAAATGATACAACGCTTAACTCTCATAAACTGTAATTGCATAAATAACCTCCTCTTTCTTTCTCTCTCTCTCTCTCTCTTCCTTTCACAAACCCCTCGTAACCCAAACAACTAGAAGCGAACAAGTATTAGTACAAGTACGTTCCAAATACAAGGATTGGAGAATCCGACCTATTTATATACCTCTGACAAAAGAAGCCTTGCATTTGCCGGGTGTGGAAATTCTGACTATGAGGTATCATTTCTATGATTACAACACTAATTTGTGTGAACTCTCTCCACACTGCTATAAATGTGAACTGTAATCTGAAAATCAATAGAATTGATCTATGGAGATCTACCCCTCGGCATTATCTGCAGCACGAGAGTTGATTATTGATCAATGAATGAATTGTGATGGCAAATATTCACACCCAACAGGAAATATTATTCACTCATTCATTTTCATATGAATTACGTAACGATTCAAAAAGAGGTGGGTGGTTACGGAAGGAATCAGTTCACGTGACCTATGACCTCATTGTGTCACAGTGAAGAGTGCAGTTCACCCCGTGTGACGCAATCGAACGACATTCAACATAATCGTGTCGGTCTCTATTGATTCTTTGAAGACCTCATCCGATGCTGACTTAAGTATACATTCGCACTTGCATGAATGCAGTGAACTCGGTACTTATTGAGAATTAAGTACCCACTCCAACGGGAGGATTTCATTTTACGACTGATTGCAAGAAAAGTGCGCAACAGGCATAAAAGTTTAACCTGCAAATACAACCATGGACACCAACCAGCTCACAGTCATGTTTAACGAGGCAAGCCATCACTTCTCAGTAAAAAAAGAATCTAAGCGAAGTCAACAATTTTGTGTCAGCAAGTTACGCAATCGTTACGCAACGGGATCCCCCCCCCCTCCCCCGCTCCGCACCCCGACAAGATTATTAATATTATTCACTTATTTCATCAATAATTACATATTTATTTCGTGGTAATTCGAATTCCAACTAGAATCGAAATAACACCCCAAAAGAAAAAATTATAAAATGAAAATGGTTTTGATAAAATAGGGACTATACACCGACCTTTTTGCGCGTCCCGTCGGGAAGAATAACAGTCACTGCCATCTGATTTCCTCCACTCTTCAATTTCTTGGAATTCGTGGATCCCAACAGGGATTTAATCATCGCAGAAGTCACGGAATTCGACCTGCGTTCCTTGAACATTTTCTTCAACCGTGACGTGGTTGAGATCGAAATCGACGAGCGGCGTGTTTCGCTCGGCTTCGGTTGGACGACGATCGTTTCGGATGCTCTGCGCTGCGCCTCCTCCTCCTCCTCCTCTCCTTCGTCCTCATCCGCGGTTTCCATAACAACCAGCGCTGGTCTTCGCGGCCGAGCCATCGCACCGAGATGAGGCGCTTTCTTCAGTGAGAGCAGCTTATGAATGTCTTGCGTTCTCATCAATGGCAGCCGCAAGTGATTTATTGGACAGTTTTTGTTTGGTCAAAAGCCAGCGATCTCCAAGCGCGGCAGGTCTACATTATCAAGCGACGGGGCCCGCGAGAAGCACTCGATACGCTTAGCTGAATAATCCGAGTGCGCTATGAAAGAACGTTATGAATGAGAGTAGTGCGTTATGATTGAAGACAAGTCGTGAGCTTCAAGTGATTTATTTGAACGTTGTACATTATTAATATGCGCATAATATTTATTATAATATTATTATATTTTTTATTATAATGTACATGAGCAATTTGTTTCTGTTTTTGATTAAGAAACAGGACCAGCACCAAAGGAAGAGCAAAAACACCACATAACACAGGAAGTCATTATTATATCAAGTAAAAAGAAAAAAAAAAAATTGGGATACAAATTGGAATGTATAAAAATATGTGAGATTTACAAAAACAGTTCAGTTGGAAGAAAAGTACATTATTAATGTACAAGAAAAAAAAAATGCATAGAAAATAATAAATTAAAATATGAAAAGTGGAATTTTGATAGCAGTGGCATATTATCACATTTATCTAGATGCCTGGAGATGTCTCAGGAACACACGACACAAGCCAACCAGGAAACTCCTATTGCACTGGGGCCTTCCCATAATTCCCCTCAGTTCACGTAATCAAAGTCCTCAATATCAAGGTTCATGAGCATCTCAGAACTGTACTCTTCGTAATTTTCCAGAGCGCCGTTGTTAGCGTAATCGTCCTCTTCGTCGTCATTGATCTGGATCGCCGGCCAATCTTGCGGATCCAATCCGAGGAGCTCCTCCGAAAGAGTCCACAAGCGGGAGCATTTGTCACTGTTCAAAGCGGTCACGACCGGAGTTGAGACAGCGCAATTACTGAGGGAGAGAAAAAAAAGATATTAAAATGATCGAGAGACGAGAGATGCCGCGCAGACCTATAGTAGAGACCTGTTTCGCTCTTCAGTTCCTCGTTGGCCGCGCAGTGCACCGTGGTTTGGCAACCTTCCAACGTAGACTTGGAAACGAACTTGTAAAGGTTACGAGCGAAGAATCCGACGACGGGAATGTTGAAGGGGGTGACGTGAATTAAGCGTTCTGTGTACAACATTCCGGGATGAACGCTGTAGGTGCTCACCTTAAAGTCTGCACACGCAAAAAAACCCATCAACAACGGATGCAATAGAACCAACAGAACTGACCGTGGAGCTGGGTGGCCAGCTGTGATGTGAACATAATCTGAGCTAATTTACTTCGGCAATACGCTTTGAAGGGAGAGTAATGTCTCTCCATCATGAAGTCGCTGAAGTTCATGCGGGCAAAAATGTGCGCGTGCGTAGAGACATTGATCACTCGACTGGGAGCCGAAGCGATGAGAAGATCGACCAACTGGTACGTGAGCAGGAAGGGTCCTGCAGAACACAATGGTGAGCAGGCTTCACCTCAACCGGCTGACTAACCAAGATAATTGACCATCATGGTTTTCTCATAACCGTCTTCAGTTTTAGCGTAAGGAATGCAACAGACAGCTGCGTTGTTGATGAGCACATCCAGCTTATCCTCAGCTATGAATTATCGTTGATTGGACGAGATGAAACATCGGAGCAACTGACCTCCTTTGAACTGCTCGGCGAATTGGATGATGGAGGCTTTTGAACTGAGGTCCAAGTAGCGGGCGTTCACCTCCGGATTGTCCGTCTTCTTCCGGATCTCTACTGCAACCCTTTTGCCGTCGTCCAGATCTCGACAAGCGATGATGACTTTCGCTCCTGCACGAAGAAAAAGGTCAGTGAGCTGAAGCCGAGGGAGGTGCGCTGTCTCACCCCGTTTGGCAATTTCATACGCTGTGGATTTTCCCAATCCTTGGTTGCCTCCAGTAATGATCACTACTTTTCCATCCATCCGCTCAGGACAGTCGCACATTGTTGCTCTGATAAACCATACTCTGAAGGGTTGAAAAATATTTCAAGTAACAATTTGCCTTCATCTCTGGCAGCTCCTTCAGCTGCTTGTGGTTCTCGACCAATTGACCAACTCTTTGGAGAAAGGCTTAAAGTGGAGGTTATCTTCCTTGATTTTCAAAAGGCCTTCAACCATTTAAATATATCAGCCCCTCCAATTCGACTACAGTCCCCAAGAGCATGAACAGGTGAATCTAAATACTGATACATTTGGACCTGGGGACCTGTAATTAGTAAATTACCGAGGTTTCCTCCTACTCTTGTCGATAAATCCCAAGGGTTCTTTATCCTGCCTACCACCATAGACAGTAGTACACAGCGCCCGGCCTTGTTACGCAGTTTCAGTTTGGCAGCACTGCAGAGTCACCGAAGAATTACAATAATAACGGATTACAATTGTAATTCATAATCATAACGCCCGTGGCCTGATCGGGTCTTGAACCCGAGACCTCGACCCCCACGCTCGACATAGGATTGCAGTCAGCCGGTTTAACCCACTGAGCTATTCGGTGCCCCCCCACTCATGATTATATGATCATTCAGTCACTGACTGTGTGAGGATTTGAATAAATTACAGCGAAATATATTTTTATTTAATACAAAACAGAAATTCATGACATGCCATGATGGATGCATTCCACGAACTCACTTATACAACACCACAAATGTGATGAAAGCAAAAAAAAAGCAGATGACGTTGAACAAGTCCTCCATGCCGAAAACATTCAATGCTTTCGGCTTTCATGAAATCTCGCACAAAAATCATGCGTTATGATTCAGCTGCAGAGAGATATCATAACGCACTCTGAGGTCTTCACCGCTTCCCTGGTCATATATATATATATATAATGACACAGGCACACACCGATGACAGGTGGTATCTCATTGGCTGCTATTTACAGTAACATTTAGTCAACTGGTCGTATTCAGCAAATATTGTTGTGAATTCATTTTCACTCGCCTTGCCTTGTGAACCATCTTGGGAATTCCGAGTGACGTCATGTGAAATCGAGTGAAATGGATGTACCAGAATAGGGGTGATTTTCCATCGGTGTGTGCCGGTGCTTCTTTTCAGTAGCGCCAGCGACCAGTGAATCTAAGATCAAGCAATTAAGAAGTGGAGTGGCAAATGTTGCTATCGCATCCAGCCTAAAAATCCTAATAACCCATAAATCCACACGTTCGTCAAGAGGAAGAAAATAATGGAACAGTTATCTTTCTACAAGATTTTATTTCTTGGAGAAACACGAAAAATTCATACAAAGAATCTGCAGAAGTTATGATGATAAATAGAATGAAAGGAAAGAGAGATGAAAGTAATTTTCAACATTTTTCCCACCAAAAAAAAAAAATATATAATAAATAAGAGATATAAATCCATAGCATGAGAAATTTCACATGGGCAAGAAGAAAAGGGTTTCGATTTAGACTTTGGACCCCGGAAACAAAATCTGTTGCCAGCAAAAACTTTCTTAATCTTCATAGCTAAGTCGGGCAGAGAAAAAAAAAAAACACCAACAGGAAAATTATTTATATCACAGAGTATTTAGGACGAGATTGGTCTCAATTTAATCATAATTATTATAATTACACAAATTCCCATGTTTCAGAACATAATGGGTGAAAAAAAAAAAAAAAAAAAACAATTATTCAAATTATTCGGTCATAGAAAAAAAAAAAAAAAAAAATTTCCACTCCCAAATGGGATTCGAAGAAAACGAGAAAATTACAAAATACCCTGAGAAGATCACGTCTACCGATACAAATAAAGTATATTTCAAGAAGAGAACGAAAAATGATATCCAACTGGCATAAAACTACTACACGTAACAATAATTTAGCCTATCATGAGAATTCTCTCTCATACATTAATATGAAAGAAAGAAAAAAACTTTATTTTCTAAAAAAAAGAAAAAAAAAGTCCAGGTCATTAAAAAAAGGGGGGAAAAAAATAAAAAATAAACACAGCCACAATATTCAAACTGAGAACCAAAGAGAATTCTCAATGAGGGAAAGGATATTCGCCGTAAAAACAAAGTTTTTTTTGATAAATAGCATTGTGTTCAGATGTTATGGAAACCAACCAAATCTGCGGGCATAATACTGAGTCCTCTTAAAAACGACGACCGTTCGTTGGTCATCAGTGGTCGTCATGCTGGCCCAGGGAGTCCGTCTGTGTGCTGGCCGTTCGACGCACCCTGTGCACGGTCTGTGTGGATGTGCTGGTGGTGTGCGGCACAGTCAGCCCCAGCATCTGCATGAGATCCCTTCGCAGAGACACGCCCTCGGCGGGATTTCCGTTCGAGGCCCCTCCGCTTACAGGGCTGCTGCGCTTCTCCTCTTGTTCAAACCTGAGAGAGCAAAAGAGTGAATAAAACCGCAGAGAGGTCAGAGGCGTTACCCTGGGCGGTAGATGTGCAGGTCTCCCCGGTTTGTGCCGTACGCCAGACCCTCGCCAACGCCCGGCAGCCAGCGAGCGGAATTGATGCTGACAGGAGCACGAATGTCCGAGTCGCAAGGGTGCATGATGTCACAGATGTGCTGCAAAGAGATTCAAATCAATCAGATGGCAGAGTTCTTCTCGTGCGATGCTTACATCGGTGGAGTCCTCTCCAGCCTTAGGCTTGACTAGCTTGTACACCTGGGCGACCATCTGTTTTGGGTTCAAGGGACACGTCAGACGTCTGGAAGCCAAGCCCACCAGCACAAAGTTGTTCAGCGGAGAAAGGCTGAGCGAAATGGCGTTTGGACCTGCGATAGATAAACAGCGTGAGGGCACGACCGAGAGGCCAGGAGGAACAACGCACCGAAACTCTTGGTGTAGAGACACTGGCCGAGGGTGTCGGGCATGAGAGAGAAAACAGCGAGGAGCGTGTCGTCAGGGAAGCCACGGTTGCTAGGGACGAACGTCGTGAGGAGGGTGCCATCGCGCGAGATATCGCAATTTGCATCGTTGTGGATCTTGCAGTGCGGCACGACTATGTTGCATTCACCTGAGACCAACGCATGATAAAAAGATCAAATGGATAAAAAACACTCACTGTTTGAGATATCCGGGATGAGGCACTTTGAGAAATCCCACTGCTGAATGCGGTGAGTCTGGTTGCCAATGTTATTAGCCACGGAGATGTCCCCCCCCGACGCCAGGTAGGCTCCTGCAATCACGCGGTTCACAGCCGCCTGCAGTCCCTCGTTCCCTTCGTTGTTGACGGCGTCATCCAGAATGCTGGATGAGTAATGAGGATGCAGGTTGCGCCTCTGCAGCCGATGCCAGGCACGCTCGGAATCGCGGACCTGCTGCCGCCTCCTGGCAATCTCCTGCCGCATACTGCAAAGCACAATCAGCGCGCGTTCCAATCACAAAGAGGCCCTTACTTTTGAATATCCTGATGAACAGCTCTGAGACGGAGTATGCGCTCCCTGCGACTGATGACATCCGAAGCTAGAAAGGGAAGCAGTTCACAAATGAATCACAGACAAGCGAGCGACTCACATTCTCTGCGTGTCTCCGCGGGACGCGATGAGTAGCGCGATCGGATGTCTTCCAAGTGCGCCCTCATGCGCACGAATCGATCGCGCCTCCGCTGGGCTGTCATCTGCTGGTACTGGAGCCGACTGCTCCACGCAGCGTTGGCGCTGGTGCGCGACCGCTCGTTGGACAGGGCCCTCATGCGTTCGTTCAGGCGTCTCTGGATCTCAGAGACGCGCTGATCCAGCTCGTTCACTCGGTTCTCCAGCTCGGCCGAGTAAACGCCAAACGAGCCGAGGTCTGGCTCGTCACTGAGGGGGGGGGCACTGCTGTCGTTGCTACCCACACTGAGGGCATCCAGCTCGCTCTCCTCGTCCATGGGGTCGTCCCCTGCCACGGATGACCGACTGCTGTCGTCCACTCCGGTCACGTTGCTCGCAGGCGACGAGGCACTCCCTCGTGAACCCGCCTCGGTGATCATGCTGTCGACATCATCGTTGTCGTTCACAGAGCGACTGTCTGGCCAGTCGCTGACCTCGATCTCTTCGTCGTAGCGGTCCGGGGGATTGGGGGGCACGTACGGGGTGACCCTGGGGGCGGCCAGCTCGTGCCGCAGCTGATCAAGGTTGCGAAGGGTTTCACTGAGGTCGATGCGACGTGACCTCACCTGGTCCAGCGTGTGCCGGACCTCATTCTCGATAATGGACGACAGACGGTGAGGCTGCCTCCTGCTGTGTGGGGAAGCGGCCGCTGCATTGCTGGGAAGGGGACTGCCGCTGGTGCTGCGCGAAACCCTCGAAGGAACAACCAACATCTCGCGCAGGCGCAGTGAGTGCCGGGGAAGGGAATTGGAATTGCGATCGAGGCGCTCGAAAGGGGCGCAGATGCGACACGCTAAGGGACAGAGAGGGCCATGGGGTCCTGATGAGGAAGAGAGGGCGTCGTCCCCGGCAACAGCAGCGGATGACGAAGCAGCAGTGGAGAGGTACCCAGTGGAAGGTCTGGAGGAAACAGTGCTGGTGGTGCTCACACTGGCGAGGGAAGAGACAGACAGCAGGCCTCCCTGGGGACGTAGGGTGGTGCCCCCTGGGCCCATGTTGAAGAACGCCGTGGATCGAGGAGCTGCGACTGGGGTGGCTGCAGAAGGGGCTGTGGAAGTGGTGCTGGGGGAGGAGCCGGCCACCACAGTCACGGCCCCAATGGCGCTGTTCTCCCGGAATGACAAGCTGCGCGAGGAGCTGAGGGCTGAAGACACTGGCAGGTTGCCAGCGTCCGCTCTTGTGGAGGGAACGCCAGGCACTGTGAGCTGAGACCTGAGCAGAGAGTCAAACGAAAGGCAACGCGGCACAGACGACGACGACGACGAGACAAGGAGACTGCCGCAGTCGTGACGGGCGGGGGCTGCTCGGACGTTGTCGTGCCCATGATGCCAAGAGGAGGGAACACTCGAGGGTCGGGGAGCTGAGGAGCCGAGGGATCTGCCTCTAAGGGAATGGGAAGAGGGTTGGACTCGGAGAGCAGACCGTGCAGGCTGTGCACGCTGGCTGACGACCGAAGATTCAGCGTTGAAGTGCGTTGAGCGTAGCTGCGAGCATCGCTTAAAGAAGCCATGTGGTGCGGAGACAGAGACAGCGGTCGCGAGGTTGACAATGCATCTGGAAGAGAAGAGATGAGAACTGGGCCAGGGTGAGAGTGCAATGAGTGCTCACTGAGAAAGCGCGCCGAGGGGGCGTGGTTGTCATTCGCCGCTGGGTAAGGGGCTACGCGCTCTCTCGTCCGTTGCGAGATCTCTTCCACAATCGCTCTGTACTGCTGCGAGTAGAAAGTCCTCCTCTCGCGAGGCACAGGGGGATTGACATTAAACGCGCCCTCTTCCCCAATGTACCTGCGGGAGAGATCGTTAAGAGGATGCGCATGGGGGAGGGAGGCAGACTCACCCGATGTCTTCCTCGTCAGCATGGATGGTGGCGCTGTTGGCGATGCCGGTGAACAAGCGATGACCGCACGGATCAAACTTGACCCAGCTGTCAAAACACAATCAGACGTTTCCTCCTCGCGTGCCCCGTCAATCACTTACCGAACTTTCTCGTAGCTGTGAGCCGTCTTGCAGCGAGTGAAGGGTTCGCTCTGCTGCGTCCAGTCCCAGAACAGCAGCTCATTGGCCAGCGCAATGACCAGCACTTGGTCCACGGGATGGAACGCCAGCGAAGTGATGGACACGTTCTCCTCCGTGCACCAAACCTCACTGCCTCCTCCCTGCGACGATAATTGACGAGAAAAAGCAAATGAAATGAGAGAATTCACTACCGGCCATAAGAATTCAGAAACAACTTATATACACCATATCATTAGACCCCGTACTAATATTACCACAGCGGAGAAGAATTGCAATTCCCAAACACATAACGTTGTCAACACAAATTGCTGCATTATGTATTTACCAGATATGTAAATCTGAAGAAAATCAATCAAAAGCAGGATATAAAAAGTATCCCCCTGGGAAAGGCATGCAGCCTGAAGCACTCATTCGCCAGGTGCTGCGGACATAAATTAAGAGAGTTCACAAAGGTCACCCACCCTGAGGTCCCAGATGCGGACTTCCCCGGCCAGGCATCCGGTGGCGAGAATGTCGTTGGATGAAGGGTGGTAGGCAATGCTCCAAGGGGTGCGGGGATGCCCGGTCAGGATGTGGCTACACTTGCCAGTGCGAATCTCCGTGATGCGCACAGTGTGGTCGCAGTGTGTGGAGGCAAGGCGGGTGCTGGAAAGACATGCAGGTCAGGCACAAAGGAAATTGCGCTCGACTTCAAAGCAAACATCATTGAGGAAGCAGCCCCCTTCTCTTCCTCCTCCCGCAATGACCTCAGATGACCAGCGATCAGTCGACTGGAGGCACAAACAAACACCTCTGGTCCTCCCCCTTCCCTCGGGGATCACGTGACAAACACGGGGACAACATTACAACCCCCCCCCCCTTCCGTCCCTCTTCCGAAAAATACGAAAAGGGCGCTGGATTATGTAATAGGAGTGCCTGGAGTGGACGGCCGGTCACAGTAACCTTCGACCCCGTGACCGGCGGTCAGCGGTGACAGACTGACCATTAAGAGCAGCAGGGTGTGGTGCGGTAAACAACCAGAGTCACGCAAGGGTCACTGCTCATAATATTGACGCAACAGATTAATTGCATTACGTCATGAATTGCGTAAGAAGTTTGCTGCGAGAACAGAGAAGGCGGTGATCAGTGATCACACGCCAGCATCTCTCGTACTTGATGACGTCACACAACAAAGGAAGGCAGAGAAAGGGGGTCAATCTACGATCAGCCGGACGCTGGTATTACATAATCAAGGGAAACTCCCCTGCCTATCGCCACAGATCCGTGCGCCGCACTTGACAAGCACTGAACATGCATGCAATAACAAAACATTCACAACCAGACCGAACGTTGAACTCACCCATCAGGACTGAATGCGACTAACAGCGTGGATCGTGTTTGTCCGGAAAGCTCACAAGGCTGCAAAGAGAACAAGTAAAACACGATTGAAAACTGACCAAACAACAAAAGTAAGAGAGACAAGAAAAACTGACCAGGTTCTTATTTGGAAGCGTCGCCTTATCCTCGAGAAGGGCGCGCACAGCCCTCTGGGGGGTGAGGTCAGAGGTCCTTCCACATCCAAGCTCACGTCGGCTGAGGAAATGAGGCAGACCTCGCGACTTCCTCCTCATCACGACGAGCGACAGTCAGCGGCAGTGAAAGCGCGCTCCTGCAACAGCAGCGAATCAGTGAGATTGGCCGCAATTAGAACACGGCGTTGTCATGGCGACGCTGGACACGGAGGCTAGCCCGTACATTGAAATAGTATTGTAGTGAACGAGGTGAGGGGGGATCCGTGTTGAGTAATGAACGAGTATAGATGGTGATTACTTAGTAAAATGGCGTGATCATCGTGACGAAGGTCTTGCAACGATCGCAGCATTACGTCATCATCGAAGCCGCTACATTCCGCTACATTGGACCAATACTGATTATGGCACGGAAGAAATCTAGAAGAATAATTCTAGATAACAACATACAATGCGGGCCCTATACACTGTTATAAATAATTTATAATCCTGAACTCCTAATAAATCCTACTAATTAAAAACATCAAAGACATCAATATCTTGATGATGAAGCAAACAAAAAGAAATAAAAATACATGCAGGTGTCAGTCAGAAGTGACGACCTTTCGCCGAACTGACCACGGGCAACTGACCCGATGACCTCCTCCCACTAATGGCTGTAATGAGGACTGCAGGCTATCAACGGAAGAGGAGGTGGAGGAGGTGGAGGAGGCACGAATGAGGAAACGTGCGAAAACAAGAGGCTGTTCCGCGTCGGCAGCAGCAGAATTCGCAGAGCAATTACTCAGAGAGGCCGCTTGACCTCTCAGCTGACCGCTCAATCGCAGATAAACGAATGCCGCTCAATCAGTGATTACACAAACGATGCAATTCGTAGAGATCCAGATTCCAGAAGTATGGTTGAACAATAATGCACCTGCATAACACGGAGATTGACAACATCTGAGAAGAGAACGAAGAACGTGTCCAGCAAGCATCGACCGAGAGCGGCCGAGCAGCAGCAGTTCTAGCGAAGGTTCATCCCAGCAGAGTGAACCCACTCGCCCAGGGTGCTCTCCGCTTTGGCTTCACCCGAACTGACCTCCTGGAGCATTGAGATCCAGCGGAGGCGGCAACAGCACAGAGCCCGGTGCAAATAGCCAAGCAGCAGCATATGCATGCTGAACCGAAATGGAGAGAACATCTTGTTGACGACGTCCACCTCCTCACGTGACCTCGCGTGACACGTGGGGTCGTAAGGTCAGAGAACGGCGCTGTCACGGAGCCAATTACTTCGACAGGCCAACACGTCACGAAGAAGCGAATAGGCGGACAACCGCAGAGCGAATGATCGAACACAGGTCGAAGCACTTATCATCCAAGAGTCACAGAAACAGAACACGGGAGGAAGCGACAGGCTCGGATTTACTTCTAAACCAACACCCGAAAGATCTTCATTTGAATCCATAGCTCACGTCGTATTTGGCATAGTGCCAATAAACACGTCGAAGGATAATGGTTGAGAGAACCGTTTGTCACAGAGTCATGACTCGGAGATCAACGCCGTAGCACACAGGAGATCTCAAGTCAAAGAGAGGTGGAAAGTGGAGCATACATTTGGCAACATGCCATGAGAAGACAACACACCAAGTCGTGCATTATTCGTGGGTTCATTATACTGTTCAGAGAGTTCATACATTATAGGTATGTATTGATTATACATGAATATCAAAAGTTATCAAACATACGCCCAATACTAAAGTATGACGTATTTCTGTGTCAAAACAGATTACATGACAGCGAATACCTCAGCAGCGAGCGTAGTCATAGCCCCGAGGAAAGAGAGGACAACTTCAGACTGCGAAATCACCGCATAACCATGCAGCCAAAACAGCAATTACGCAGATGTACGCATTCAGAAACCAATGCCGTTCCCATGACAACACCAACCGTCGTGCGCGCAAAAAAAAAATAATGGTCACCAAGGCAACCCAAACACCACACGTGTTGCCCTCGAGATGCTGCATTCTGAATCTCATACAAAATAAAAGCAGTCTTGAAAATAATCGGCTCAAAGGCGCGAGTACTACTGACATATATCACTATCAGATGACAACTCCTGAGCTGCACATCTTCACATAGCAGGATGTAGCAACCGGTAGCGATCAACGAACCCTGGCAGGCCAACATAAATTACATAATCAGCCTCAGATACAGCAGAAGAAAAGCTTAATTTCTAGGCCCGACTAGTCAATTGCAATATCAATCGGGGGTCTTGCCTGAAAGCAGCCTTAATTATTAATTTGCACACGTTTTAAAATTGAGGAGTTTTGGGACCGGAATCTCGCGACAAAGCCAAACTCCATTCTTCTGCACACACGAAGCGTGTAGATTAGAAACTGAAAGAACTTGTTGGCGAATATGAGTGACAGCCGTGGAGATCTACGCGGGGCCTTGGACTTCTCATGCATATACAATGCCTTGTATTATCTTACAGTCTGAAGAAAGACATCGCGCTTATTGTACTCTGTGTCAGATGAGGAATTATTCACTCCAGAGCAGCTTCTCAACAACATTTCCCAAGGACTCTCTTAAATCTCTATTTATATAATTTTATGGTTTTTATAGCATGAGGAACAGTAGCCAAAAGCTCAAAAAGAGAGAGCCACAGCGTCCATAAGACAGACGAAGAACAGCGTCCACAAGACATCATGAGAGCCCAGAAGCTCACATAGAGAGAACTCTCAGCAAATGCATTTGATATCTGAGATGTGGTATTGCCATCATACGAGATCAAGATTCTCCATCATCTTACGTCATACTTACATATGATACACAATCACACAAGCAATTAAAAGTTCAAAGTTCAAAGAATAAAGAGAATAAGGAAGCAAAAATTCTCTCGATGCAAAATATGGTTTCATACGTTAATTTGCGCTATTTGGGCGTCGGGAACTAGGGATACTCTCTACTCAATTTTGAATCTCGATAGATCCCAATAATCCTGCATATAATAAATATAATTATATGCTACCATAGGCACATCAGACAGTAACACACAGCGCCCGGCCTTTGTATGCAGTTAAGTAGCACTATGGTGGTGTGCTGCCAATCGCACAAGATGCCGTCACATTATTTTATAAGTGACAATCAGAAATTCCTAACACCTTCAACGACTGGTGATCGAGCCTCCAACACGGAACCTCGACCTTCCCAAGTGACATAGAATTGCAGTCAAACCGGACGTGCAATCATGTCAAAAGACAGGGATTTCAATCTCACAAGCTCAATTGTTTAAGTGTCGAGGGCAGCATTTCTGCATTATTGCTTCCACAATCACTCAATCACTCTGCATATTGCCTCAAGGAAGGAAGGCGTGCATCATGTCTGTCATCCACTGATGGCAAAAGGAGAGAAATGTCAAATGCATCATGTGCAACATCTGCACTCAAATCATGTAATAATTGTGTGCAATTGGGTCGAACAACAAGCATCTAAGTACTGGTGTGCATGTACACATTATACAGGAGTATATATTCTGCACTGCCCCCATTACGTATGGACTATTGTACAATGTTATGTATGTAAATTTGATGCATCTAATCGCAGACCCTGAATGTGCATCACTTGCTAATATAGCGTCATAGCAGGGATCTCTAAGGGCGGCTGCTCCATCAATTAGCGCAACAATACTTCTGTTTCCAACAATGGTTCGCAAAGAGATACGGTGCACATGTACTTGTTTGTGGACTGAAGAGAAGTTGCACAGATGCATCAAAGAGACTACATTTGGTCATTGATCACAAGACAAGAAGTTATTGATTGATTGGGGTTACAAAATGACCATTCATTCAATTCATGCAATTGAATCGATTGATTATCAATTGACAATATAATATCACCAGAAAAAAGAACCGAACCTTCACGATTCAGAAATCAGGATCAAGATAACTGAAGAGAGATAGGAACATGACGATTACCAGGTTTGCAAGCTGGAGTTAGAGCCATAACATGTTTTTTTCAGTTCTGACTTACTTGTCATTCAAATAATATTTCACTGCATTTCATAATAATGATATTGATGAGGCTCGTCATTGTTGAATGATGAAAAGAATCATGCCGGAGTAAAAATTCAATTTTCATTCATTCGATGCATTTCCAACTTCAATTTAATGAAATCAACACGGTAATTGTGGTGCAAGGTCCGACCACACAAAGATCACTACATTTTTGTCATTTAATGTTCTTTCCTAGGTTTTACTTTACCACTTTACAATTGATCAGGATATGGATGTTGAACGTTTGTACCTATTTTGTAAACGTTTTGAAAATGACAGAGTCAGACCCTGTTAATCCGCCCTCCTCCGTTCCCAAGGAAACAGGCGCATTAACGAAAAGGGCGGATTACATGTCCGACCACAAATAAATGAAAATTAGATGCCGTACAAAAACCCATGTATAGCATATAGTGGCATGTGCCATTAGGTTACAAGCAGGTCGTAAATAAAATAATCGATCAAATGAAGTTGGCAATGTTGAGAGTAGAGACAATAACTGAAGGAGGGTCATTGTGGGCTCTCATTTTATGTGTTCATGGATCAGCTTCGACTCTCCCAGTTTCAATTCCCCTCGCTTCTCCACTAGATTCCATGATCTCCACTCACAACTCCCGTCGTTCGTTCTGCTCCTGAACATCGCCTGAGCGACCGATTTAATTGAAAGTAAGCCATCCACGCAGACATAAAGGAATCAACATGGCGACGACACCCGCATTTGATTCCTTTGTTTAGTTAACTTCTTAAACGTTGAATAAGTGGAGGGGTGCCATTTGTTGGTTAATTGACCTGACTTGAAAAAAATCGCCGACAATTGATGTGTCGTATCTTGTGTTTGTTTACACTACGATATTTTGAAGAGCGAATTACATATGTAATATATAATAGTACTGCAGAGTACTGCGTATATTTGTTCCTGAGAACCGTGGTCGGAGGCGGATTAATGAAAAGAGCGAATTACATGACACAATTAAACGATTCCTCCTTGGGATTTTAGGGCGGATTACATGATGGCGGATTAACAGGGTCTGACTGTATTAAATTGGGAAAATGAGACTAAATTGTGATGTTTACTCGTAATTTGATTACAATAATAAGCCTTCATGTTACGTGAATGATGTGATGTTTATGGAAAGTTAATAGTGGCTGCATTTATCATGAGAGCTGCTTCACTGAATTCAGGCCAAAAGTCAGCCCCCTGTGCTGTCATTGAGAGCGTGCATGTTTTAGGCTTTTAGTCCTTCCAACTGCCAAAGACCTTCAAATAAATCTTCATCAGGAGTATACATGTCCACTGGTTGCTCAAGGGCCATATCCTTGGTTATGTAATTGCTGAATTACATCTTCTGTCACCCCCTGCAATCCAAACACATTTACGAGCAAGGGAATTTGGCTGGTGAGCAACATTTAATAAGTGGATCGACATACCATCAGTGGTAGAGTCAACCTGATATGTTGCTGCAGGACACGAATTTAAGAGCCTGTCAAGATTCATGGAGGAATCAGCGCCGTTGATCAGTAACTGAGTAAGACAAAACAGAGACGAGCGATGAATTTCTAGTGGTCAACAGATCCCAGCTGACACCAAGAACAGAAGCTTGAGTTGACACTTGACATTGTGAGATCTCAAACGGCAACTTCTGTATTTGACGAAGTCCCGCTCAAACAACTCATTGGAAAGAGCTCTTGGAAAACAGAGCCGGCCAGTGCTAGCGTTAATCGTGACTGTCTGTGTTTCCATTAATGCAACATAACCAATGGTCAAGTTTTAGGATTAGAAACATGGTAGGTGTCCTAGAAAATCGCTTGTTAAAATAAGAAAAATAGCGAAAAATATTTTTTTTTTCACACCTGACTGGTGGCAAAATGATTATTCTATCTATTTCCAAAAATGAAATAAAAAAATATCCAGGTGTTTAGTCGCAGGACACGCTGATATGACGAGGCCCATTGTAAAAGATGGGGAACTCGGTGTTTCATCACAGCTCATGACGTCACGCCTAATTAGCAATATATCTCCCGCGAAATCGTTAGCGATGATATTCCTTGTGTGGGCCAGGCATATAAATCATTTTTGGTGCATCAAATAACGACTCAAAGTCCAATTTTAACCAGTTCTCCCTCCCTTTAAGTACTTTACACAATTTCTTCAATTCACCAAGAACCATCACTGAGTCACTGAGTCGGTTAGTAAATACTAAATAGTGTGGTTTAGTAACATAATGCAGTTTCGCATCCGAGAAACGTGAAGGAGGTCAACATAAACAAGGCAATGAAACTCTTCAACTTGGCCTCCCCTTAAAAGACGGTCAATTTTTTTTAAAACAGACATCACTCAGTAAGTTAGTTACTAGTTAGTAACCCAGGACTGGAGCGGTTGTGCAGATAATATTTAATTATAAATATTAATAGTTTAGCTCAAATTCAACGAAAATAATCCGAATATCTCAATATGAATATCTGGTTACACTAGAAAGCCCCCTCCGAGTCGGGAAAGATTTGAATTTCCAGTATTCAAACCCAAATTTGTATCGACTCGATGATCGACCGTCAACTGAAGTACTAGTCTACTGAACAAGTAATTCTAATAGTTCACGTATTTACAGTTCTAGTTTACTTTCGTGACGTAGGTAAACTATAACTGTTGAGACGGCTGGCAAAAAAAAACGCCTCCTACGATGACATCCCTGTAAATAAGAAATATTGAAACGTGAATCTTACTTTCAAGGTGTGAATCCACCGAGTGAATAATCCTTATGTTGAAATATGCGGATTTTAGAACAACAAATCCATAACACCTTTACACAACAAAATCTTGCAGTTTGGATATCGATTGCTGCACAATGCGCTTGCGCCAAAAATTGCAGCTTCCGGTTTTTAGAAGCAGCGAATGAGGTCGGCGAAAAAGAGCGGCAGTTTCGGATTTGGCAATGGCGAGACTACGCTGAGATCAGGTTGGTCACGTCGGCCATGTTACCTCGAATGATCCCTGATCCAATTTCGAGAATGAAAAACATCTTCCAAGAATCGACATACCCCTGCTTTTATGCAGATTTATTCCGGGGTATTTGTCCCCGTGCTAGCAATATAAAATAACACCAGATCACAGATATAATCTGATTATAAAATAATCAGCGATTATTTAATCAACAAGCCAGTGTCAAAACACTATTAATAACATGATTGTTTCACTTTTTTCTTTTAACCGATATACCTGAACCACTGAGTCTTTAAACATATTTGATTTCATACTGGTCTTAGCTAATAGTTGCATAATATGTCATGGTAAATAGCTTTCAGAGATTTGGATTGTGCAACACTAATATCTGAATATTATTTATTTGAATACCAGTACTATTGATTAGGTCCTCAATCTGTCAATGAAAAGTCCCCAGAATAATGTGACCTATATATATGTTTTCTCATATAATTTGATATACATGTAACAACATTAGTTTTATATTCTATCAAAGCAGAAAGAGAACTATGCATTCTTTAATTCTGAGTTAAAATGTCAACATTTTCAGTAGAAGTTAAAAGTTAGGTGAATTTTAATCTTCAATCACTTGAATCAGTGGCGCAATGCCAGTATCTCTAACTTCACAATACTTTCCCTAGTTATGAGACCCCCAAAGTTAACATGTTACATGTAAGCCCTCGTTTGGCTGTGGTCACAAACAAGCATCAACAACGGAGCACACACTTACGCAATGACATGAATCCGTCTTTATCCAACCAGGTTCCACAATTTAACATTATACAATGTGTCATGCTGTGGTGAACATGACCCATCAAATAAGAAACGTTAGACAAATGTGGGAGACATGTGTAGGTAACATTTCCTAACATTACAAAATAACATTATCTAGCATTATTCAGGATGGGGCAATAACGTTATCTAAGGTTACCATGGTAACGTTAGGTCATGTTATCTAACATTACCAAAACTTTACACCTAATTAAACCCAAAATAACTTAACTTAACCTAACCTAACAAAAAAATAACCTGCGTAGTAGCATGGTATATATAGAATAATACTTCTGGTTCATAACTTGGCTTTAACATGAACAAGAGCGAGCACACCAAAGCGAATGAGATTTCTAACATAGTGTTACTTCCAACCAAAGCAGGCCCGTCATTTCCTTACTTTGACATTTAATTAAGTAACGTATAGATGCTCTCCCTGCATGCAGCATCAGGAGCCCGATAGCTCACACATGTGGGCAATGTTATGCTCACATTACCTGCATGTAACCATGAGACCTCAGAGATCATGCATACACGCCCATTAGACTTACATTACCTGCAGTTGGCCAAATTTTCACCAGCTGGTAACATTGAGGCATTGTTCCGTGTTTGCTGGGGATTGTTTTCAAACCGCGAAATTCGACTCTTGCATGTTTCCCCACCAGAAATCGAAGGCACGACCCTCTGGATTCTAGGCGAGCATGCTATCACTACGCCATCGCAGTCCAAGACTTCCCTGAGCGTTTTTGTTTGTTTGGAAGGTCATATAGCAGTGTATAGATGATATAGATGCTTGTATCCCAAACAAATTCAGCAGCATAATAAGAGCTATGAGTAGATCACGAGGTATTGAATGGCATCTAATTCAGAGTTCAAGTCTTCAAAGTTAAACGATGTTCAGGAGTGGAATAAACAAGATGACGGAAGTTGTGATTGGAAAAGCAAGTGCAATTGAAACTCGAGAGACTCAGAGTTGATCCATATGCATGAAAAGAGAGCCGACAATGACCATCCATATATGCCACTGTGATAATGCATTACATGGGTTTTGGCAGTTCTAGAATGACACATAATTTTCATCAAGTCATGTTCTGAAATGTATTTTGCCTTTTTTGCTAATCTGTCAGTTTCCTTGCAATCGGAGGAGGACATATTAACAGGGTATGACTGTATGTGCAATCACTAAATACATCAAAACTGAAATGATTCCTTAGTGTGGTACACCAAGCCATATGTGTGACGAATTGCACCAAAGTGAGTCGCTTGTCAAAAGAAGAGACTGCTGTTCTTTGGGCAAGGTCTATGGAGTTAGGCATCTTGTCACGCCAGGCCACTCATTGCGTAGACATCTCATACGGAATCCATTCAGTCTCTGCTCGTGTGAGGCGTAGATTTAACCAAGATTCAGATCTGTATAAGAAGGTGCTCAAGAGTGCAGGATGCATATACCTTGGGTTTTGTTCCAGTGGTGAGAACACCATGTTTAGCCAGACTTTTTGGAAAACCAGGATATGCTGACTGAGGCCTTGCCTAAATAGCTGTTTATCTCAACATCAAGTGAGAGCTTGTTAGAGATTGTGGATCCCAGCATGGTCATAAATATTTTGAATTTTTTGGGTCAGAATCTGGGTCTTTTTCTGGCTGATTGCAAGTCACGACCTTTTGCAAGAAGTGGAGAAAGGATCTACTAGATTTTGGATGCCTCTTTCAGATTGCAAGACCAATTAAGGCAGGGTTGTCAGCAAAAATCAAATCTTGGATTAGAACTGGACAGGGGAAAGTTTTGGTTCAGAATCTGGCATGGTTAAAAACTTTACCATTGCTGCACATTCTATTCCTTCAGATTGACTCCATCAATTGATGCATCAGAGGCATGCTTCAGCAACCGGGAGAACAAAATCCCAAACAAGGTTAGGCAAGCACACAGCCCTGCTAAACGTGCTTTTTGTGGTGAATGGGTAGGACAGAGGTTCAATGTAGGAGATCGACCCTTAAATGTTTTTGTGGAAGGAGAATTGTAAGCAATGTTGTGGGACACCCAATCTTTTTGATGACTTTAAAGCTATAAACAAGCATGCATACACAATGGTGCTACTGCCAAATATGCGTCTTCAAATTATAATAATTAAACATGTATACTAGCATTTGTTGAATGAACATGCATGCAATTTTGTTTTAGAAGTTCAAGCAGAAGAAGAAAATATCACATGGGTCCAACAAACAGTTTGACACAAACCTGTTATCAAAATAATTATTGCTAGTGCTAGTTTCTGCGTCATGTCAGAAAACATATTAAATACACCCCATTGATGCATTTACTGCATGTATTCTTACTCTCAGAGCGACAGTCTCCACATATACAGTACTTAACTAGTATTTTTCCATATTGTCAACAGAGTTATAACTTTAAAGGAGAGAAAAGACTACTGCATCCATTGAGCACCGCACGTTATCTAATGCCATCTTTTTTTATTAAATGTCTGACCAAAACTGTGTCTGCAGTTTAACTATGCTCTGCGCATACGCAGTGTTTTCCGTTTGGGTTATCTGTACCCTATTAAAATTCACAATCATAACCGGTCGGGTCTTGAGAGCAGGACTTTGACTTCCGATGGATTGCAATCGACCTACATTGGATTGCAGTCAGCCGGACAAACTGACATTACAATGATTAAATGTATTCATGGGCATTTCACAAGCTCTTCTTAAAAAATTACCCAGCAATCATGCTTTGTTATTGTGAACAAAGTTTTGAGCAAGATTTCGTAAACAGGTTAATGCTTACTGTAAAACAGAAAATTATTGAAAGTTGTAAATGTTTGTGGTCACGCCCATGGAAAAATTTTCATGCATGAAAAGTTTGCTGTTGAGCATAATTATATGTATGTTTTTTTGTGGTTATGGACTGAAGAAAATTTACACATGAGATTTTTGCAGTTTGCCGCGACTGCAAACAGGCTGTTTGGCTGTTTTACAGTACATGTATTATGCCTAAAAAGAATTTTTGCATGTTCAAAGAACCTAGACACAAAGGATCTTTGATATCTTGTGCCAGCATTTGTTACATTTTAATTGTTAATCAATAGATCAAGGAAAATAATATATGATGAACATCACTTGTTGAGCTAGTTTAATTGGCATTGATTCTGTCGTCATTATAAAATTATATGTGGAAGAAAATTATAAATAAGGATTTTTTTGTCAAACTAAAAAGCCACTGCAGCTATAAAAGACAATCAGTGTGGTTGAAGTGATCCCAACCAGTTTGGTTCTTCTTTGCTGCGTGCTGACCGCGTCGCCGCCAGCACTGCCCTCAAGCCGGCATTTCAGGCAGAGCAATGGCGAGGTGCGGACGGCGTGTATTGAAGCAGACCCAGATTGTAAGTGCATTCAATTGTTACTGTATTTACTTATTAATTGTTGTGAATTGTTGTTACAGTTTTGGCTCTCACTCTCTCACTCACTCACTTGACTTGAAATCATCATTAAAGGAGCGTATACAAAAAACTGAGTCGATGTTCATGTTCATCTATTGCACCCACAGTCCAAAAAATGAGTTAGTGAGGGCCGTGCCGTGCGAAACAAGAGCCTGCGGATGCCCGAGAACTAGATGAGAATGCAGCGCAAGAAGAGCTCATCGGGGACCAAGACCTGCAAGAGCGACCTCCAGAACGACCACCAAAACACATGGCGAAGCTGAACAGGAGAGAGGGCGCGCTGCGTACTCTCCATGAGGTCTGCAACCCCGCCCTTCTGACGAATGTTGAGAGAGCATTAGAGGCATCGCACGCCGCTTTCGCAGAGTTCAAAGTGGCCAACAGACAGACGTCCTCCCAGCACAAATGAGACAAGACCTTCAGAAAGTGACAAGATCAGTACTGGGGGCTTATGGAGAGAGCCAAGAGATGGATCATCACCACCAGAGGGATGCTGCAGGATCAAGAGAGGCCGCAGCAAGAGGAGCAGGAGTCAGATGTCACAGAGGGCGTCTTGGCAGCCAACTTCGCGCGTGTGAACGTCCAAGGTCACGTAGAGCCAGCGAGGTCAAGGCGGAGCAGCACCAGTTTGATGAGATCAGGATCCACCAGAGCCTCTGCTACGAAGGCACTGCTAAGGGAGACCGCCCAGATTGCCGAGTTGCGTGTGGAGCGCAATGCTGAGATGACACTGTTACAAAAAGAGCTCATGTTGAAGCAAGAGCGACTTGACATAAAGCTGCGAAAGTGCAGTGCGTGAGTGCAGTGGACGATCAAGTGACTTTCAATGTTCCCGAATCGAAACCAATCATTGATATGTCTCAGCAATCTGAATCTCTATTGCGCCCACTCCCTGAATCTCGATCGCGCCCACTCGATTCCACTGTCAAACTCTTTGTCTCTTTCTGAGCTAACGCTAACAATACTGTCAATGAGACTCCTATCAACTGTTCTCTGCCCAAGGTTGCCTTACCTCAGTCATCTGTTAACTTTGCTCCCTCTGAGACCATTGCCTTTTAACCTAACCTTGCTCAATCCAATCCAATTGCTTCAATGCCTGTTTCATCTACTCCTGTTTTGCTATCTAACAATGTTTCTTTTTTTGACGGAGATGTATTGTTGTACCAGTCTTTTACCGAGAGCTTTAAGATACGCGTTGAATCTCAGGCTATTGCCAGCAAAAACAAGTTACTTTTTCTCATTCAGTTGCTTGTTGGGGAGCTGAAAGACTTGGTGATTGGTTGTTTGCATATGACCAACGGTTATGATGAGGCTCATGAACTGTTATACAGGACCTATGGTGACCTGTACAAATTGTCATCTGCTGTTGTGACAAAATTGAACGCTTGGCCGGTTGTTAAACCCGATGACGCAGGCCAGCTGCAGAGCCTTTCCATTTTTCTCATGCGTTGCCGCACTGCAATGCATGACACGAAGTTTTCGAGCATTTTGAGTCATCCCGACACGTTGCGGACCATAGTTCAGAAGCTGCCAAATAACTTGTGCAACAAGTGGTTCTAGAAGGCACATGACATGCGTCAGCGGGGTTTTGTTGCGTTTTGTTATGCGTGCCTGGAACCGGGTCATTCAGCGCGCTTCTGTAAGAGTAAGCCAAAGTGCGATAAGTGCAAATACAATCATCCAACTCCAATGCATTTGTCAGTCGACGAATGGAAACGCACGGCGGAACAACGATTGCCGAACGCAACTGACAAAGCTGCAAATGGTGCGGTGTCGATTGATGGTGATCGCACGTTTCACCCTATTCTCCCAGTGCTTGTTTGTCACAAGAATTCTGACCAACAAATGCTAACCTACTGCCTGCTTGACAACGGAAGCAGTGAATGCTTCATGACCAGGGCGTTGTTTGATGAACTCGATCTGAGTGATAGGGATGGATTGCTGCAGCTGAATACCATTCAAGGCGTCTCTTACGAGAATTCCGTTATTGTCACGGGATTGGTGTTGTCTGATCTAGATGATCACAATCCTGCAGAACTCCCAAAGGTGTTTGTAAAGGACATCACCTGTAGGGGAGGAGTGCATTGCTAGGGCTGATATGTGCAAGGAAATTCCTAGTTTGGCGGAGTTTGTTGATTTGTTGCCGCCACATTTACCAGAAGCAAGTATTGGCATCCTTCTTGGTTGCAACACAGCTTTGTTGGAGCCCATTAGTGTTAGGTCCAGTGCATCCGAGACGCTTTTTGCCGTGCGGTACAAGCATGGTTGGGCAGTACAGGGTTTCGTTGGTTCAGTTGATAGTCATTGCTGCAATTGCATCGTTGTAAAAGAGACTACTTGTAAAGAAGTGTTGGTTCCATATCAGATTTTGAAGCTGCTTGAGAGTGATTTTGACGAGAAAAGATCCAGCCCTGATAAGTGCGGACCATCTTTGGATGATCAGAAGTTTCTTAGAATTGTCGATGAAAGTATTCAGTTCCAGCATGGATATTTTGTTGTTACATTGCCTTTGAAAGATAGAGACGTTATTGTGCCTAATAACCGACCGCTGCAAGTGTTTGATTGGGTTGCTATCGAATGAGTTAAATCAGAATGGGTTTCATTTGACAAGGTTCAACTCGAATAGCAGAGATGTGTTATCTGCTATTTCAGAGAGTGAATGAGCAAAGAAGGTGAAGAACCTCGATTTTGATTCCAACAGTTTGCCAATGACAAGGGCCTTAGGAGTTCTTTGGCAGGCCGACAGTGACTGCTTTTCTTTCAATGTGCGCCTCAAAGATCGGCCGAGCACCTGCCGTGGGGTTTTGGCGATCACAGCAGCAGTATACGATCCCTTAGGTTTTGTGGTGCCAGTCGTGATTGGGATCAGCCCCTTTTTGACGCTCACACTGCATTGTGGTTGTGGTTGTCGTCACTGCCGAGTTTGGCCGATGTAAAGATTCGCCGTCAACTCTTTGCTTCTTCTCTTTATTTACCAGGTGACGCTCACTTGTATGTTTTCTGTGATGCAAGCAAACTAGGATACGGTGCAGTTGTATATCTCAGGACGCAAGCAAACGATTCTGTTAAAATGGCTTTCGTTGCAGGTAAAGTGCATGTTGCGCCCATCAAGATCAGTAACATGCAGACAACGCCAAAGCTGGAATTAACCTTTGCGACAACGGCTGTGCGCCTTTCATGTTTTGTGCAGCGCGAGCTGGGTGAGCCAGTGCCCGTTACGTACCAGACTGATTCACAAATTGTGCTTAGCTACATCAACAGCTCTGAGAGGCGATTCCCCGTGTTTGTTGCCAATCGATTGCGACTGATACATGAATTTTCGCGCCCAGATTAATGGCGAAATGTGCTTTCTGGTCAAAACCCTGCGGACGATGCATCACGCGGTTTGAAGGCTACTGAGATTCCTTGCTCTGCATGGTTGAATGGTCCAGCATTTTTGCTTCAAAGTGAAGAGCACTGGTCTCTGCAAGCAGATAACCCGTGCGCCAATCCTACAGTGCAGGTGCAGTCATTTGTCATTGATGCGCAAGAAAGTGATCAAAGGTCCGACGCCTCTTCTATGTTGCAGACACAAATTAATTGCTTATTATTCTTCCTGGCAGAGATTGCGCCGCGCAGTTGCATACTGGCGTAAGTTTCAACAATGGCTTCGTGCCAAATCTCAAGTCCACTCTACCGTGACCGCGACCAACTTACTGGCCGCTGAAAATGCTATTCTTTCATGGGTTCTAAAGGGTGCATTCCCACGCGAGGTTAACATGTTGTTAGCTGATGTAAATAAACATGGACAGAGTATTAGTAAGCACGTGTTGAAAGGTTCTCCTCTGTACCGTTTGAATCCTTTCCGGGATGAGATCGGCTTACTTTGTGTTGGAATTTGCTTGGACAAAAGTAACATGTGCTTTGATTCAAAACATTCGATTATTCTTCCATCGCGTCATCATGTATCAGAGCTCATCATTCAACACATCCACGTGCAGTGTGGACATGTTAGTCGCAATCTTGTTCTGAGCAATATCCAGCTTCGTTTTCGGGTCATTCATGGTAATTCTACTGTGCATAGAGTTATTGGTTCCTGCATTTTGTGCAAAAAAGGGAGCGCGAGATGTCTCGATCAGCTCATGTCGAATCTTCTTTCAGCGAGGGTGGAGGATGGCCATGGACCATTTACCCACGTCGAGCTCGATTGCTTTGGTCCATTTCTCATAAAGCATGGTCGACGCACTGAAAAGCATTATGGCGTTTTGTTCACATGTATGGCTTCCAGGGCAATACATCTCGAGCTTTTGTGCAGTCTCGACACGCATTGTTTCATCAATTCACTCAGACGGTTCATCGCCAGGCGGGGTCCTGTGACCACCATTTATTGTGATAATGGTACAAATTTTGTCGGTGCCAAGAACGAGTTTCAGAAAGCGATGTCTGAGATGAAGAGAGGTGAGGTGCATCGTTTCGCAGCGTCACCAGCCATCACTTGGTACTTCAACCCCCCAAGCGCTTTGCACATGGGTGGCACATGGGAGCGCAGCATTGGAATCGTGCGAAAGATTCTATTTGGATTGATGCAGGAAGCGTTGTTTTCAGTTGATGCAGAAATGCTACACACTCTGTTCTGCAAAGCCGAAGCAATTGCAAATTCGAGGCCACTGACAGTTGTATTATCTGATCTGGCTGATCTGAGTCCACTTTCTCCGAGCATGCTACTGACCATGAAACCGCAATGCATTGCGCCTTGGCCTTGTATTTTTGTAAAGGCAGACGTATTTTGCAGGAAAGGTGGAGGAGGACGCAATACCTCGCAGATGTCTTTTGGAACCGGTGGCGGCATGAATTCATTGCGGCTCAACAGCCGAGGCAGAAATGGGCCACAGTTCGTCGGAATTTAGCAGTC
Organism: Capitella teleta; assembly: GCA_000328365.1. Classification (NCBI taxonomy): domain Eukaryota; kingdom Metazoa; phylum Annelida; class Polychaeta; family Capitellidae; genus Capitella; species Capitella teleta. The sequence goes on from KB310189.1 coordinate 98,287, forward strand.
AGCAATGTCGTCCTACTTGAAGATGAGGTGGCAGCCAGGAACGTATGGCCGCTGTGCTTGGTGGAAGAAGTTGAGTCGGATGATCGTGGTTTTGTTCGTTCAGTTTTGATTCGTTGTGAATGCAAAAGTATTCGCAGGCCTATTCACAAGTTGATCCTTTTGTTTTCTCCTGATGCCTGATTTCGGTTTTCTTCTGATGTCAGATCTTCATAAGTTGATCGTTCCTTTTTTTTTCTTTCAATTTCTCACATTCATAACCCATCTCCTTTTCCCTGGGCCCGGGAGCGTGGTTGAGGTGATCGCAACCAATTTGGTTCTGCTTCGCTGCAGGTCGACCGCGTCGCCGCCAGCACTGCTCTCAAGCCGGCATTTTGGGCAGAGCAATGGCGAGATGCGGACGGGGTGTAGTGAAGCATATCCAGATTGTAAGTGCATTCAATTGTTACTGTATTCACTTATTAATCTGTTAATTGTTGTGAATTGTTGTTACAGTTCTGGCTCTCACTCTCTCACTCACTCACTCGATTTGAAATCATCATTAAAGGAGCGTATAAAAAACTGAGTCGATGTTCATGTTCATCTACCGCACCCACAATCAGTTTGGGGTATGTAGCGCGGTTTTCGAAATAATACATTATATTATCGATATGTCAAACTCCATAAGTCGAATTGCTCTAAGGTCAGTGCCAATCCAATAATTTTGCCATCACAGCTACGAAGCGAAAACTCAACTCAACTCATTTTTTATATGCTTGATCCATTTTACTATATCTCGAAGGTTCTATAACTCGAAGTGAATATACCTCAAAGTGAATTCGACGGTCGCTTGAAATTCGACATTTCGATACAGCTCTAAAACCTACATCAATGAACTGTGCATTGTGTAACACTCAGTTGGCCGTTTCGACCGAAACTGGTGCTGTGGCGTCGTCTACTCGTTAGACAATGTGTACTTTGTACATACCGATTCTACTGAAATGAGGATTCTACTGAAAATTAAAATTGAACTAGGTAAATTTAATTGACCCTCACTTGATAGTGTACTGGTCGAAAGTCTATGAATCGTGAAAGTGCCCCAAAAAAAGAGAAAAGAAAACAAGAACTTTTTTTAACAGATTTTAGATGAGTCATAACGGTCGAAAGTTAATAGCTCTACGGGTTGTTTTCTCCGTGTTGATTCTCCGCACGTGATGATCAACGAAAGTGAAGTGAATCTATGAAGTGAAGTGTGTTCATGAAGCCTGTTCAATTTGTAATCGTCCTGCCGTTTATTAATGACATTGAATTTTTTAATAATAACTTTACATTGTTTTAACTTTCTAAATTATAAAATATCCATTCATTACTAATCACTGTCCAAATTCGGCATTTATCATTTATGATTGAGGCACTCATTAATGATTAAGATTTAAGTCGATACTTCATTACTTGAGTACTTCATTAATTCACGAAGTGATATTACTTATCATAGCATCTTCCCAGATGGCTTCATCTATGGAATTGTGAGTTCTTCGAAACGACTCAAATGATTTTCAGGAATTCAAGACAGAACTATGTTACACAGATTCCTGTAATTTATTTTCCAGATTTGATCTCATCAAAGCATGAACCACAAACGACCCAACTCCCTCGGCAATGGGGGATCGCCAATCAAGAGAATGCGGAAAAACATTAGCAACAGTGTGTCCCCGAAATACACATCAGTTAAAAGTAACATGCAGTTGCAAATGGATCGCAGAAGACTACCGATATTTCCTGCCAAGAAACGCTTCATACAAGAGATCACAAGAGTGGCTTCAGCAATTGTCATCGGTGAGACAGGAAGTGGGAAAACAACTCAAATACCCCAGGTATGCGGCTCGTAAAATTCCTGTCCTTCATATAAATTTATCAAACGCTATCATTTCTGATATAGTATCTTCTGGAAGCCGGAGTGCACAAGGGAAGAACCATTGCTGTGACGCAGGTAATTATATAATCGATCTCTGAAATTTTGATCGTCTTTGATTTCGACAATCAGCCGAGACGTGTTGCGGCCATAACAGTGGCTCAGCGAGTTGCCAAGGAAGTCGGCTGTGAAATCGGAGAAGCCGTAGGTTACTTTAGCCGAACTTTTGATCATTTGTTACACACGAGTCAACACCCAGGTTGGCTATTGTGTGAGATTTGATGACAGTTCAACTGGAGCGTCGAAGATTCGGTACATGACGGATGGAATGCTGCTCAGAGAAGCAATTCTTGATCCTCTTCTCAAAAGGCAAGACCCTTCTTGGCTGTTACACACCTCACTTTTCTCCCTTCAGGTATTCTGTCGTCATTCTTGATGAGGCCCACGAGAGGACAATCCACACGGACGTTCTTTTCGGGGTTGTGAAGCAAGCGCAGAAGCAGCGTCAAATGCAGGGAACGCTTCCCCTCAAGGTGCGTTGCTCACGCGCGTTGCTTGCCATGGCTCCCTCGCTCCGAACCTGCAGGTCATAGTGATGTCTGCTACCATGGATGTTGACCACTTTGCTGAGTACTTCAACAATGCTGAGGTCTTGTATGTTGAGGGTCGGCAATTTCCAGTCAAAGTGAGTGCGCTGAGAAGTGAGATGTTCAAGTGATGCCCTTTTTCAGTTGATGTACACGAGGGAGGCCATCTCAGATTACCTGCACACGGCTCTGGTCACCATATTTCAAATTCACCAAGAGGCTCCTGCCTCGTGAGTTCCTGTCTATTTCTCACACTTGAGTACTTGATGCAGTGGTTTTATTCTATAGAGAAGATATGCTTGTATTCCTGACTGGCCAAGAAGAAATTGAAGCCATGGTTGACTCAATCAGGGACATTGCGCGAGATCTGCCAAGCAGTAATAGCCTCTTGTTGTTCTTTTGTGTCTGCTCATGCACTGTGTTTGTAGCGTGCCCCGCCCTGATCGCCTGCCCTATGTATGCTGCGTTACCGGCAAACCTGCAGTTGAAGATCTTTCAACCAGTGCCTGCTGTAAGATTTTCACCCAAATGTCTCAACGAATATCACGATGGGTTTATTCTCAGGGTACAAGGAAAGTGATAGTCTGCACTAATATTGCTGAAACTTCAATCACTATTCATGGTATCAAACATGTTATTGACACAGGCAAAGTGAAAGCAAAGTGAGTTACTATCTATCAAAAAAAGGTTTCATAACTGTAATCTGATATTTGTCTTACAGGGTGTACAACCCAAGCATTAATCTAGAGCTTTTGAAAGTCCACAACATTTCTCAAGCGCAAGCTTGGCAGCGCACAGGCAGGGCGGGTCGTGAAGCTCCTGGCATCTGTTATCGCTTGTACACGGAACCTGAATTTCACAAGATGCCAGAGAACACAATACCAGAGATTCAACGGTTTGCATTATTTGCTGTATTTTCTTCCTTTGCTTGATTGCGGTTTTATTTTTTAGGTGTAATCTGGCGAGCGTGATGTTGCAACTGATGGCGCTCGGAGTCCGAGACGTCGTTAAATTTGATTTCATGGACAAACCCTCTGAATCAGTCAGCGCAATTTTCCAACTATATCCATTTGACTCTCGTGAAATATTCTCTCACACAGTGTTTGAAAGACGCCAAAGATTGCTTACAACTCCTGGGTGCTTTGACCAAAGAGGAAAGACCAAAGGTGAAGGTCATTCTGATTCATATCTTTTGTTTATTTATCTTTTATTTATTTATTTCTTTTATTTATCTGCAGCTGACTGACTTGGGTCGACAAATGGCTGCGTTTCCGCTTGACCCCAGAATGGCAAAGGTCATCATTTCCGCAAAGGAACACGGTTGCCTGTGGGTTGCTTTATCTCTTGTTCTGGTCAGCAGCATTCTTGATGTTTATCTTTGCAGAGAGGAGATCTTGACCATAGTGGCGGTTTTATCCGTTGAATCTGTCATTTTCACTCCGCACAATAAAGTATGCGAAATTCTACTCGTGTAATTGCTTTACTCACTAATGCTGTTTTTTTTTTCTTTCTTTCATTCAGAGAGAAGAAGCTATTGGAGCCAGGCGGAAGTTTATTTCTCACGAAGGTGATCACATGACCTACCTGAATATCTACCGAGCTTTCAAAGCTGTGGACGGCAACAAGGTGAGTGGATTGGTTTGACGGTGACCTCACGTTCATTTCTCTTTCAGCATTGGTGTCACGATAATTTTGTGAATGGACGCAACCTCAAGACAGCAATGGAAGTACGCAGGCAACTGAGAGAGATTTGCGTGCGTCAGGAATTGCCTCTGAAATCTTGTGGCACTGATTTATCCGCTGTTAGGTATGCACGGCTGGCAATTCAGGTTAAATGTACATCTTATGCGTATTTTTACTGAATGTTTTAAGATTTTTAATTTTTTTTTGACATAATTTTTCATTTTTTTCGGTTTGCAGACAATGTTTTTGCGCTGGTTTTTACATGAATTCTGCAGAATTGGTGGCTGACGGCAAATATGTCACGGTTAGATCAAACGACCGATTGGCCAATGACATGACATGAATCATTTCAGCTGATATCCAGGAAGCCAGTCGCCATTCATCCCTCCTCCGCTCTCTTCCAATGCAAACCGGGTTACGTTATTTACAACGAACTTGTGAAAACAACGAAATGCTACATGAGGCGAGAGAGTTGATTGTTCTCACAATCATGTTCACATGTTTGCTTTAATTCTACAGGGATCTCTGTGTCGTAGAACCCGATTGGCTCTTGAAATACTCGCAATGATCATTTTCATCGCAACTGCAGCTCATTACTATGCAAAATTTTAATTTTCTTCCTCAAATTCTTCCGAATCATTAATTTCAATATTTGTTTCCTCTGTGAAGTGAAGGCAGCTGGCGGTTTGTTTTCTCTTTCTCTGTGGTGTTTCAACTTGGCACATATCGTGAATGCAGCATTTCTTATCGTGTGAATTTCTCAATATTGAATTTCAGTTGAATTGTAAATGCACTATGACCTCCCTTGAGCCACGGTGACCCAATTCTACCCTCGATCGCTCTGTATTTGATCGAGGCATTTTTTTGTGGGTTTCCTTTCTGTTTGAATTCTTTTCCTCTTGAGTATCAAAGCTTTGTTTGGGGATTCTGGCAGGCTCTTTATTTTGGTTAAAAAAAAAGGCGGCATTTAAATGTCGTTAGTGAATATTCATGATCTACGTCATTATCATCATATTTATTGGTCGTGAATTCTTACATGTATTTGTTTCAATATATTGATTATTTTGCTTGGTTGAATGTCAATAAAATTGATTTGTCATTATGTAATTCTATTTTGCGAAGTGGAGATTGATTTATCTGATCACGGATGGTGCGTAGTACTGTGAAACCGGATTTATTACCTCGCTTTTGGGCTCCGGGCTATTACGAGAAAGATAGGCTTCGATGTATGAATACGTGTATTTTTATATGAGTTGTCGAAAGCGTTTCTTTCCACGTACGAGTCGACAACAAACAGAAACGTTGTGAATGTTATGAACGTTAAAAACTCATTTATTTAAAAACTCATTTACTTAAAAACTCATTTATACAAACGATGTTTTTAAATTTCACATAATTTGATATTTCAATATGTTTTTCGGACTATTCTATGTGAAGCGCATAGCAGTGTTTTTACCTTTTGCGCTATATAAATAAATAAATTGATTGATTGATTTGAACGTTATGAATGTTATGAACGTTATGAATGTTATGAACGTTATGAATGTTATGAACGTTATGAATGTTATGAATGTTATGAACGTTATGAATGTTATGAACGTTATGAATGTTATGAACGTTATGAATGTTATGAACGTTATGAACGTTATGAACGTTATGAATGTTATGAACGTTATGAGCTGAAAAGAAAGCGAGCTGTCGCATGTACTTCTTTCTGTATAATCTATAATTCTGTGGCTGCCTGATTCGTACGTAGGGTGATAATTTGCCCCTTGCAACGTGAAATGTAAGTTGGAGCCCAGTGATTACGTCACTCATGACAGAAAAAGAGCAGCTCCCAAGCAACGCAAATATCCGCTCAAATCCTGCTGAGCATTTGAACAATAAGTACATAAACGTCTAATTGAAGCGGCGAATACGCATTGTGCGCCCTCTTTTCAATTTGGCGATTTCACTTTTCTTTGTTGTGAAACATCTGCGTGGCTATTTTTAGAATTCCAGATGAGCAAATTAGCTGCCGCGTGTCAATTTCATCCTTTTGTTGACGCAGTTCAGGTTGATAATCTAAAACTGCAACAAAGCCCTTTTATTTCACTTGGGCATAGATTGTGCATCACATTTTTGTCATTTACTTGTATTTTTATCATTATTATCATAATTTTATTATTATATTAATTATTATTCACTACTTTAACAATTAACACGTATCCTGTTTGGACGAGTATACATATACGTAATTATTTAGAACGCATTAATTACATGTACATTATAAAAAAATAAAAAAAACTATCATATTAATCAAATATGACAAAACTAAACTGATGTAGCAATATTGTAGCAATAAATTTTTTCTTGGAATGTCATCATTGAAAGTTTCTGCTGAAGAGTCGAAATTTATTCATATGGTTATTAATTACCGGTGCTGAATTTTTATTTGATTTAATCTAATTCAATATATATATTTTTCCGTTATTGTTTTTTCTTCACTAACCGTGCACATCACATTTCCGAGACATGCAAAACACCCCGTTTGTATCTGCCTTGAACCAAGAATAAATTATCCGCCTCTGGTGTAGTACCACCAGTGTAATTAAATGCTTGTATTGTCTTTACTGTGTGTGAATCATTAACCCATTTAATTATGGCGACTTGGCTGATAGCCAACAGAAGTAGGTCACCACCAATCATATGTGGGACCATCATCCGTTTTCCACGAATAACAAAATTAATAGTTGATTAATTTCTTTCTTTCTCTCTTTCTTTCTAAAAAAAAAAATAATATATATATTCACAGATATCCCTATCGGTGATCTATACATTAATAATAGACTCTGTAATTATATAATTAGCTTAATTATGCATGCACGATAAGCTAAACACATAGTATCAGCAACCTTGATACCCTCACCTAGTACATGGACATCACTTCATCACTTCCATTCGTAAATGCCAAATGAATTTACAAGCCTCTTCAAGAACCTCTTAAGTGTTTAAGCGCATGCTTAATTAAGTCGAATGTAATACCTGCATAGAAAGACATGCTTGAGGCATCCGTGTGCTTAATCACAGGTGTCGGGTATTCACACGGGGCTCAAGGAATGTGAAGGGAAATTCGACGGTACATTTAATACCGGAGTTTGCTGCATATCTGCTCAATTGTGAAAATGGATATTACCCGTATGATAAGAACACAGCCCAGGAGTCAACGCACATATCACGCTTATTGCGTCACTGGCATTCACAACAACACCTCACTCAATGTAAAAGTTTCCGCTCTCATCCTGACTTCGAAATGCACGCAAAATCATCACAACACATGGTCAATTGGTCACTCATAGTGGTCAATAGTAATAATCCTTGGTGATGGCTCTCCAGAGACATCCCGCCAGGACAATGGACAGCACCTGAAGACACAGAGTGACCAGTCCAGTTAGGAGGATGACCTTTGACATGCCATTCACTGCGCTGAGCACTTCGTCCGCACAGCCATCAGAATAAAAATAGTTCTCGAGCTCATCCTGGCAACCTTCCAAGTTAAGGACGTCTTCTGGACCATGGTTTGCGCTGCCAGAGTTGCTGACCATCACACAGCAAGAGTAGGGGAAGGAGGGCTCCGTGCCGTTGACCGCCTCGGGGAAACCATTGTGGGCATAATCTGTGGCGTTGTCTATTCCACAGCAGTGCGCTTGCTGTTGCACCGTGTTCATCAGACGCCCTAAAGCACGTGGTTCTCCGGCGTCATAATATCTCTCTGGTGTAAGAGAGATTTGCAGCGACGACCGCAAATTTGTCACGGCGTCGTTTCTGAACGACGCTGCCATGGCAACACTGATCAGTTCAATGACGCAGCCGAAAATCACGAAGAAGATGAAAGCACGTAACATACATCGACTGGCATGAACAGCTCCACAACACGCCATCGCCACCAGCAGGGTCATCAACACTCCGACCGAGATCAGTAACTCGATTGATGTTCCAAGCAAACCATTCTGCGACGCCTCTGCTGCCAGATCCATGAAGTCCCGATATGGCTGACTGGCCAAGAGCCATGCCCCGACGACGACCGAGGCGAGGGCAGCCAACTGAAGCACAGATGCAAGCAGCAAGAAGGAACCCTTGATGAACAGAAGTCCCATTGTGGTCACAAGTAAACAACTTATTCACAAAGAAGCAGCCTGAGAGGTCAAACACGTCCAACCGCCTGGACACCGGCTACAGCTCCTCACATGGTCCTGTTTATCTCACTTTGCGTGACTCTCAGCACTCAATATCAACTTATCTGATAACAACCAGCTTTACACTCATAACGCAGCGTGCGTTGAAACTCGAAATGCCGGGCGGGTGGTTTGATGAAGCAGCCCGCTTTCTCTCCTGTTTCTAATATGTGCATATAAGGGTGATGTGTAAAAAGAGGACGAACAGCAGCGAGTGAGACAGGTATATAGAGTCAGATGTTTCACTTGGTGACGCTAAATCTCCACATTAAAGCCCTCTGCGGCGGCTTAATTTATTTCTCTCACAACTCATGCAGAAGACAGCAGTTTCAACGAATCGTACCTTTTTTTTTCAGAAGTTATCGGACAGTAAGCCGAGCTGTTAAAGGTAAAAGAACCTTTCAAATGCTGCAACCTCGGATTCCAAGCATTCCACAAATAGCTCCACCATCTCTTTAAAGAGAGAAGAATTCCGTGTAACACCCGCTTCTCTGTTCAATGGGTTTCATTGTGACGGCTACGAATTGAACAGAGAACGAACTTTTCATCTATTCATGATAATTTGAAGGAAATAGAGTCACCGAGAAAGACATGCGAAATGGAGAAATTGGGCAACAAAGCGGCCAATCATTCAACATATGCCATTCAGTGCTTTGGTCTCAAATCATTGCGCATGTAATATAATTGAGTCACTGAATGAATAACGTGAGAAGTAACTGAGCTGAAACATTTCGACTTATTTTTGATTATACTCGATTGACTTGGCGGCTTAGTCGATATTTAAAAATCGACTTGGCTTCTCATAAAAATCGACTTAATTGGCGACTTCCCATTAGCAAAACCAGATGCAAGAAACTGTATAAATGCACGAAATTACATCATATAGCCCTTATACAGGGTGATTAAAAATATATATTTACAAGTAATGGGGATTTCTCCACCTTGCGTAATGTGTTACAAAAAGGCTCTTTTCTTTAAAATCGCGCTATGTAGTCAGATATAATCATCCATTATAGTTACGGTAAACTCTTATCTTGACAATTATGTTTTTTATTTTAGATTGTTTTTTCAAATAATTTGATAATTACGAAATTACTGCACCACGTCGTCACCAGGTCTTAATTTTTCATTCATGATCAGGGGCATTCAACTCACTCAATGAGTGTTGTTTATCTTACTTTGTAAAAGTATGATAAATTATGATCATTTTTGTAGTTAAGTGTCATTAGATATTCGTAATATTTTTAACGAATAAGCATTGACGAAATGTTGCGCAAAACTTTAGGGCGAGCTCACGAGATGCCCCTCATCATATTTTAGCATTATTAAATGATGTTCAATTTGATTCATTTATCTGTATTCGCTATTCCATCGAAACACAAACAACAATGCCTAGCATTAATTACGGCACATGCATACTAAATACTTTGTGTGCGAGTCAGAATCATTCCACAGGGAACAAAATACCATGACGAAGCATTGTTTACATTATAATAAATATTACTACGTAATACGTGCATGTATTGGTCACACTAACATGCAATGCGAGATTAGCGACTGATCACATTCAACAATATTAATTGAAATTTGCATTGAAGCCTCCCATGGTCATGCAGAGGAGATACTTTATAGAATCATTGAAACGAGAAGACCCTCTGTTTAGCATCCAACACCTTTTTTTTTCTCTCTTTCTTTGTCACGTGATAAACTTTTCTAGGATTAAGCTAATATGTATGTTGGCTAATTTTAAAGATCTGTTTTCATATGATGTGGCGGATTTGAGGACTGCACCTTTGCGTACGCATCTTTGTTCGAGGCTTCTGTTGCTCCGAGTCAAACGACGAATTTGCGTTTTGAGGCGCGTCGTTAAAAGAAAGGGCGGATTACATAACGGCGGATTAACGGGGTCTGACTGTACATGTAATTCATTTTGTATTGTGCAATACGTGTATCCACAAACGTGCTCAGAACGCTGCCCATGAATCACGAACATTTATTTCTTTGATCACAATTAAAAGGTCTCCATTTGAAGTCCCGATCTAAGAGACTGTACTTCGGTATGTATAGTCACCCATAGAAACCGAACAGTTGATGTAACTCCTTATGCCTTTGGATTGAAAGTCCATCACTCTACCACTGAGATAAACAGGTCACAACGTTAGCCATACATGGAAATTCTGGCTAATACTTGCTGCTCCGGTAATGAAGGGTGCTACACTCATAAATCTGCAAGTCCATAGCGTACACGGTGGTACTAAGTACTCTATTACGATACACCCAGCAGTATTTTACCTATACATGTATGTTCTACTGGGTGTCTTTCTGGTTTACCACATACATGTGGCACACCTGGCCATAACACGATCGGATGATCAAAAGACCCGATGTTACTCAATTTTGTGGCTGGGAGATTAATGAAGGTGCACGTGGAGACTGATTAATTCTGTGGGTGTCTCATTCTCTGTCAACATTACGTGTTGAACACTTTTAGATCGTATTCCATATTTCTCGCAATCTGATAAAGTGAGTTTCCAATATTTATCTCCCAATAGCCTTGCTTCTTTGAATTCATTTGTGTCCTGGATTGGCACAAATCATAGGGTGAATCATATTGTATGACTTTCTTATGACTGAAGTCTTCTGGAATTTACAGTCATTTGGTCCTGTGGTTAGCTCTGAAGTCTTTCTTAAGTCGCTCCGAGGTCAAGAAGTTTGGGGTTCGATTCCCAGCCAAGGAAGTGATATTAAATTAATAAAGGCCTTATATATAACCTGATCTTCTTATCTCCAAACATGATTCGCTTTGATGCAATTGAATGAAATGATTAATACTCAGTAGAACACTACCACTCAATCTACAAGCCATTGATAATGCGATTGTTTTTAAAAGACATTTGAAAACTCTTCTTTTTACGGAATGTTATCAGGATTTTTTATAAGTGTTTCGCTTCGGTTTTATTAATTTCATTTTTATCCATGTCATTATTGTTTTTTGTGTAAAGAGCGTTTAGAGCATTTTTATGGAATTTACGCTTTATAAAATAAATTATTTATTTATTATTATTATTATTATTATTATTATTATTATTATTATTATTATTATTATTATTATTATTATTATTATTATTATTATTATTATTATTATTATTATTATTAAGAAGATTAATGTACACCGAGATCAAATTAGTGTTTAATAACGATATCGCATCACCACTTCATTTTTTTTTTGCAGCCTCCAAAGGGCTTGCAAGCATAATATTATTGTAAACCAATTACTGAAACATATAGTCGACCCCAACACAACAGATATAAAGATGGAGACACCGCTCTTCACATAGGAATAACAGCTGAAATCGATCAACATTTGCAAGAAGAAAGTGTGCAATTACTAATTGAACATGGAGCAGATGTCAACATCGCTTGTGATGATAACATTTCTCGACTACATTTCGCGTCCTCTAAGTGGTTTGCAAGCATTGTGAAAAAACTGCTGACGCCAACACAAAAGATTCATACGGAGACTGTGCTCTTTCCTTTTGGAATACGAGCTGAGATAGATCAACATTCACAAGGGAAGATTGGGTATTTGCAGGTTGAATAAGGGAAGCAGATGTGAATATTGTCAGTGATGATAGCATTCCACCTCTTCCTCTTTCATCCTTCAAAAAATTGCATGTATTGTGAAGAACCTCAACATAAAGCGAATCTCGATTTTATGGATTCAAAAGGAAACGTACCTCTTTATATTGTGCCTCACAACATAAAACGGATGATATCGCAGATCTTTTGTTCATGTGAGAATCGAATGTCAAGATCAGAGTTCGTCATTGCCCATCAACCAATCACGTTCTTCTAAATTCTTCGAGTGACGAAGGAGGTTTTGGATACCCACTGCATGGCTTATTAGTGAATGCAAAAGGTTCTAATTACAATTTTACACGTTCCAGTCGCAATTTGCTTGTCGTATTGTACTCATTAGCCGTATTGCAACATTAGTCAGTATTTTTCCTAGCGTAACATATGACTAGAAATGTATATTTTTGTTTGATCGGATTAACCAATTTCCGTGTTACTAACATCTGATCATTTAGTTATTATAATTAAATAATTACTGCAATCATTGATTTCATTGAATGTGTAAATAATGTGTTAATCTCTTCAATTTTTAACCGTCTACATAATGCGAAAATGGTGAATGCATGAGTGACGTCAGGATGGAAAGTTACAGAAGTTCTTAACTCTAAGAATCGATTCTCAACTCTGAGAATGCTCAACAGATCTTAACTTTGGGTACGCTTTCAGGTCGTATACCGCGTGTCCATGCAGCGTGATCAACTTCACAGGTGCGTCGTGCATGCTGAGAACAATCACACCAAGTACAATGTAGACCAGTGAACATTCTCTTCACATAAACGCAGCGATACGCACTGAACTCGGCAATTGGTCATGTTGACTAAGAGCTCAATTCTGTGATTGAAAGCATCACGAAACCCCAGGGTTATAAAATAAAGGCGGAGTTCATTAAGGGAGACATATATGGCATCCTTTGTGGTAAGCTGACCTTCTGAATATAGTGACCATTTCATATGCTTTTAAGCTGAGGCACTAATATAATACTTTTAGTATCAGAGTGCATTAAAAATCATTCATTCAATCATTCAATCATTCATTCATCAATCATTCATTCATTCATTCATTCAATCATTCATTAATCATTCAATCATTCATTCAATCATTCATTCAATCATTTATACTAAAACAGTTCAAGAGAATACTATGCTTACTCTATAATTTGATCAAAATACTTGCTTTTGAAATCGCACGACAAAGGTGGAACTCCAAATAAGCTCTGGACTTCCAAACTTGCGAAGGAATAATTCCAAAAATAATGTGACAATAGCAACAACAGAGTGAGGTTCAGAATAATGTAATACATGTAATAAATTATTCTGAACCTCAAGAGGCAGAAAAAAACCTGGGACCATACAGCATGTACACATTCCCAGATAGTCAATAAAAACATAAGTATTTTATATAATACTTACGTTTTTATTGGTTGACAACTTTGAACAAACATCTATGTCAAGAGCTCATTACAAATTTGTGAAAGTCACAGATTTTTTTGATTTTTTTTGATTTTTTTTTTTGATTTTTTTTTTTTTTTGGGGGGGGGGGGAAGGTCACCTGGTGTGAATCGAATGATCGATGTGGGATGATTAAGTTTGAGGGTGTTGTCTGAGAGGAAGATAGGACGGCTTCGATGGGCACGTGGATCAGTTCCAGTGTCTGTTTCCACGCAAAACAACGGATGAATGAAAACAGATTGACGTCTGTGAATTACTATCGTTGAATTGGGTTAGACTTGACAGTTGGTTTTGTATGGTGTATTACCCGATTATAATATTTCAGTTTACAAGGCGTTATTCGAGGGATGTGGCTAAGGTAGCACAGTGTAGTGTTCAAACGAGTGCATATCTGTCTAGGCCTATTCAATTATACAGAGTGCAGGGCCAATAGTTGTCTATCTACTCCATGTTAAAGATCTCAATGCTTTCCAATGGAGCTAAGCATTTATGAGA
>KB310197.1:4897-32049 GCA_000328365.1 Capitella teleta
TTCCCCAGGGATCTAAGGACATGGAGGTCAAGGGCGTCTGTGAGCCTCGCAGCGACAGGGAAGCCATCGGGTAGTTTTCGTTTATTTTCAGGGATGAGCATTCGATCTTCTCCTGGCGACGCCATTTTGCTCTTCTGTTTTGGAACCAAACCTGCATGGGAATTATAAGATTAAAAAGGGTTATGGTGAGAATATATAAGATGGGATACGATGCTATTGTGTGTAGGCTGAATTGAAAGGGAGTCGTATATCTTGAACTGAAGCTGATGACTGAACGCCCGAAGGGGGGTGGAGGGAGGATTGTGACGGTGTGTGTAGGCCTATGGAGTACAACGCGTCGATTATCATGCTATAGCGACCCCGTGTTTGATGTCCATGAGCAAATGTGACAATCGAAGCGCGCAACCGGAAACGCATGCGAGCCAATTGATGCGCAAGCGCAGAAAATCACGTGATTCGGATGATTAACGTTTTTCAAAGAAAGCACGCGAACATCTGAGCGTCGTGGCGAAATGGCACTGACAATTCGTACGACACAACCAGCCGGCATGCACCTGAGCGCAAGAGAGAGGTAAACATACGTTTTAGTCGGTAAGATTGATTCAGATTGGCCGTGGCGGGTAGCCGGGGGCTGTGTGCCCGCTAATGGGCGGTTGGTGTTGCCCGGCGCTGCCCGTAATTGCCCGGGCGGTTCTCCCGGCCCGAGCGATGTCTGATTGGATTAGAGCGGCGTACTTTGATGTCAGGCTTTCTCGTTTAGCTCCCCATCATGTAAGTAAAGTGATTAACTCAATTACTGTATTCACCGCTACACAATTATATCCTGTGGCAGCGCAAAGATGTCTTGAAGAATTCCCTCCCAAAACGCGTGGCTGCCTTTTTGGTCCCTGGGGGAATTCGCAGAAGTACGCATCGGCCATGAATTGAATTCGGACCCAGAAACCAACCGCAACACGACTGCAATGATGCTTTTATTTTATTTTTATTTTTCTTTTTCTTGGCGCTGTTGATAATTCTAGGGAAGGGCGTAATAACCCGAAGCCTTGTATAATTACCATATTTCACACAACAGAGCGAGTTAATCATGCTTGTGATTGAATTTTAACCGCGGAATGAGATGATTATACGCGCGGTGTAAATCGCCATCTGCTACTTCCAACACTCTTGAGGTCAACGAGGTTCATGCGGCTATTTATACGCACGGATTCAAGAGTTTGCCTCAAAACAAAGCATGCATTACACTTTTCCAGGCGTGTAGCAACAAGAATTTGGAAGCAATGGCTGGATGCCTCTCGCCAAAAAAAGTAGATCCCCTCGCGGTCAAAAACAGTGAACGCAGATTAGTGTGCGTTGTAAGAAGGCGAAATAAAGCGCTTATTTCTCCGATTGCGTGTCGACAAATCTATTTCTGAGTGAAGCATTTAGATGCAGACAATCCCTCTCTGAATTAATTACTCCGAAATTGAAGGGCTGGAATTTCTTAGCTACTCTGTAATTAAAAAGAGTTCTCTGTCAGATGATTGTGGGACTTCTGCCTTTTGTTGTCATAATTGGCAATTGATTTGATTTTATCTTTTGGCGGAATCGCCACTTAATTTAGCCAAGTTGAACTACTTACCTATTTATCTCTTTTGATTCATCGTAAATCAAACAGACTTTAGTAGATTTCGGTTAATGGATGCCTAATTTGGAAAGTTCTGTGTTCGCGGATGTATTCATACGCGGTTCCCATGCTTGATCGATTCGCATGGTTTGAATTTATCTATATTCATATTGTTATAAATTATTTATTAAATAACACAATGGAACTTTACATCGGACGAAGAGTCATCGATATACCTGCATAATCTCGTATTAATGTTATATATAGCTTATCTTATCTTGTATAAGATAAGGGGTCGAAACGGCATGTTCATTGACGTCATTACAAGTCGCAAATTGCAAATCGCTTTTACGCTCATTGCGCTAAACGAAATAACGAGCGAGTGACGTCACATCGGAATAGAAAGCGAAACCGAAAATATCAACATGCCATCGTTACATAATTATCAATAGGTTTATGAGCAACCTATCACCCATCACTCGCTCGAGTGAGTCACCTGAATACGCCCGTATACGTAAGGAGAAGGGGGGAGGGGGTACCTCTAATAAATACACCCCCCGCAGAGCGACAAACGAGCATCTGCAATCAGCAAACGAAAACGCCCCTTCTGCTGCTCTCGCGTAATGTTTCCGTTTGTGGAATCGCTGTTATAGCATTAACAGACGAACAATTGGCGGACGGAAAAGATCAATGAGGCTTCATAAAATCATAAACGACGAAATGTGACGAGTGATTAGTGCCTCTATTGTTGGCCAATGTTCAATTATTCACAAGCAAATGCTCGCAAGTTGTATTGGCCGGGGACTGACCATTTGTATGGACAAAGGAGCTTCCAATGAAAAGGCATTGTTTTGGCTGCGATATAAGCCATAGTGAGTTATCATTTGAAAAATTATTTCCTTATCAACACGATGAGCTATACCAATGATTGTGACTGTTTATGAATACCTGCATTATTCGCTCAGGTATTTGGTGTTTAGCGGAGTCGATTCCCTTGGTGGCTTATTTAAGCGCAAGTTTGATGAGATCAAAATAAAATATTGAAAAAGATAATGAGAAAACTTGTAATAACATTTAAATTACCACAAAGCAAGAATGACCTTTAATCCCAGTCACATAATATTATTAATAATAATAATTATTACTGGGTCATTAATCATGATACACTTCATTTCCTTTGTATATACTTCGGAGCTATAGGCCAACTTTCGTCTCGACGTCCATTCATTTTGTACTCATTCACTGATTGACTTAACCAAGATTTCACAACCAGCGATTTCATTCCCATTGAATGTATCATTTTTTATAAATTTACCCTATTTAATTGACCTTTTTTCCCTTTGTTCTTAACCGTACAATGATTATTGCTCCGAGATATATGTAAGCTCTATATGCCAACTGTGATGCGTCTTGTTTCTTGGATACATTACATACATGCCTACCTTAGTATTATTGTTAAATCAATGAGAGAAATGTGTTTGTTCTTACGTAGATGAAATAGACAACTCGCCTGAACTCTGACCTCTGGGAGGCTAATCTTGAGCGCAAGTTCCTCTCTGCTGTAAACATCTGGATAATGCGATTTCTCGAACGCTCTCTCCAACTCGTGCAGCTGGTAAGTGGTGAAGGTCGTTCGATTTCGTCGGTGCTTCTTCTTGCCAGGTGAACCGTCGTCATCGTCGTCATCATGACAAACTGCCAGGTTGGGCGACACCTTGCTGTGACCTCTGTTTGTCTGGAGAAGCTTTGCTGTGACAGGGTCAAGGTCACTGAAGTCGAGGTCGTTTTGCGGACATCTGTGGTCATCTGTGAAGGATATTTATGATACGACTGGATGGTTTGAAGCCTTGGTGCGAAATATGTTGGCAAGTACGAATATACATGTAGACTAACATCCCTAATTATCACTCGTCTGTCATCTATGGCAACTCAAACATGTTATTATAACTCAAACAGGTATGTTAGTTATAACTTATGCTACCATATAGATGTACTGGAATGGTAAAAGTTTAAATGATCTAAATTTAATATTCTATTTAAATATCATTCTAATGCTTTCGATCGTGGCACTATACATGTACCACGTAAAGTTTTGTTAACTTTCGCGATACAACTAACAACTCACTTATAGTTCAAATCAAACTTAAATCTCACAAGAATGAAGTTTCCTTTTCATGTCACACGGACAGTGATTCTTGCTTTTTATTAAAATGGTTCATTTCTGGACGTGAGGCACTTTTGCGCACAGAGGATTTAAGTCTATGTTTGGTCTTGAGTGCTATCACATTTGCCAATCCCAAAATAGATGTACTTATAGACATCATCACCATGCAACTCTCAGTGTAATCCTATCCCCTGTGGGTGGCCACGTATGGAGGAGGCACACAACCCTACGCCGTGAATTTCCGTTTACGCAAAGTGAATGATCGTTATGGTTAATTTTTTCTTGCGGGGGATCAAATGTCATCCAAAAAGAGCCGACAGAAACTGAATGAAAACGAACATGTATCGTATTGCATCTTGTCGAGTACCTCTCTTGTCACTTAGAATGAGGATCAAAGAAATGTCCCCGCTCAATTATAAGAACACCTCACAAAAGGCGTCCGTGTAATTGGTAAGTTTACACCGAGGAGGATAATAGCGAATCACTCAACCCAAACGAAAACATGAATGTCCCACTGGTGGCTTTCGTTTGCTTGTCTTAAATGCGGTTACGATTTCGCTTCTTATTGATGGTTTATCTAATTGTGATATTCGTAGAGGTATTCTAACCACGTTGATTAAAGGAGCACCGCGTATAATAATAATAATAATAATAATAATAATAATAATAATAATAATAATAATAATAATAATAATAATAATAATATAACCATGTATGATCGGTGAGGATGTTTACTTTCGGTATTAATATCATCAATAATATCATCAGAAACGATGAAGCCACTGCGCTCAACATCACAGCGAGAGCAAAGACCATATGGCACAATGTTAACCTCCCCTCTGCCGGAATATTCTGCCTTTCATCCTGTGTGGTTGCATAACACCTCCCGCCCTCTTTCCCTCCTACTCACCCTCCCGTAATGATCTCAAATAACCAGAGGCAACTGGAGAATTTTAGCGGGACCCCCTTCCATTAACAAGCAGCTGCACCAAACCCACATGCAACACTTCTTAATTGATCTATTAATTAACTGAATAGGTAAATGATTATGGATTTATTAATTGCTTGCGTGCTTGCTTGAATAATTGATGGAATGATTTATGGACACACGAACCGACTGGCCGACCGACCGAAAGCAACATTTGCGTTCATTTCACACTCAATTGATCCAATAGAAAAGGCTTCCTTGGCTCTCTAAGTTTTAGGCAATCATTCTTCTGTTCAAGGGCTTCGTAGTCAAAGAAACAGGTGACTTAAGTACTTAATGAGGTTGTTGAAAGGTGTAGATGATTGCTTAGTAATTAGCGACAGTTTAATTGCTCGTGCTAATGAATCGGGTTTGGTGTTGGTAAGTGGCTCAGGGACCCAACCCCCACCCCGCCTCTTGCTCCATCTTCACGAGAATTCACCCAAGGGACACGGTTCTTCTTTTAGAGAATTACTTCTGGAACAGGGCCAACACGTCATTAATTTAAAACTCATTTGAAATGCCTCGATTGCAATTAAATATATTGTATGTGCAAATATTGACTTCTGATCAATGTTCGTCAAATAAAAAAAAATATTTATGAATATTAATAAAAATATAGTAAACAAATCACTTACTCTGATAGCTGGTATTTCCGTTTACAGGTTAATTACATAATTAATTAATTAATGTTATAACAACTTATCACTCATATATGTTACCCACATAGTGGAGATATGTGCCATGCATGCACCTCAAAGGAGACGGAATTCGCATGCAATAAGAGCATTAATGAGAGGTTGTTAGGGTGACGGGTTTGACATTCGTCGGTGGATTCACCTGCGTCATCTACCGTCGATTAACAACCAGCGCAAAATGAAATATTCACACCGGATATTGAACAATTGCTCCCGACGCACGCGTGCTTGTTCTCAGCATGACGTCATCGTGCTCCCTTGCATTCAGTCTGTCTGTTATTATTTTGTACTACCCTAGTATACTACATAAGTTCACGAAAAAACCACTTGTAGTATGTGTTACCCGATGTACTTGTATGTACAGTACTCAGTACATTCGATGAACAATCACAGCATTATCTCGTTAGAAGCAATGGACATGTTTTAATTCAGAAATTTAATGATAAGTTAGCTTGATTGATTTAAGGTAAGAGATCCGTACACTAAACCATTGATTCATCCGACTTGTTAGTTATAGGTAAGGATGAATTGCATGCTTAAAAGCCTTTGACTAACTGAAAATGTTATCTCCTCAGTTAATTAATCAATCATTTAATGTCGTAAATGAATGCCATGATGAATAATCAAAATGAACACTTCAGAAACTCTTCAATAAATGATGCAATTGGCTGGGGTTTTTTTTTTTTTTTTTTTTTTTTTTTGCAGCAATGTTTTGATTGGAAATGTGTGAATACAACATAAATCTCACCTCTTCTGTGTGTCTTCGATTGCTGAATTTTGCTAGATTTCACTGTTTTGGTTTCAGTTCCTAAAATCGCATCGATGCTGTAGCTTTTATTCCCATCCATCATGTTACTCACAATGATATCCACTTTGGTTAAGCTGGTAATTAAGTAAAATCAATTAACGACAAATTAGGAGTGTTGACAGGAGCCGATTGTCGCTTTAGGGGCGATGCACGGTGTATATAAGGGATGGGGATGAAGCCCCGCCCATAAGGGGAGGGGATAGAAGGCGGGTGGCCAATCAGGAACCGCTGAGATAGGGAGAGAGAGAGAGAGCGGAGGGGGTAGGGGAGTGGACGAAGGACGTTGATGGGTAAAGAATAACGATTTGCGTTGAGGCTGTGATTTTGTGCGTATAGTTATGCAAGACAAGCGGTGCTGCGACAATTACAATATTCCTTGTCTGATCCAGGGTATAGGACGAACTCAGGGTAATCCAAAAAAAGAGATATTCAGGATCAGTGGCTTCAATGCGAATCTTCCAATATTGCGACCACTGATTTATGTCATATTTGAAAAGTTCTCATGCAAGGTGTGAAGTACTTCAATCTGTCATTCTGCCTGACACCTATATTGATTTCAAACCCTTTGTTTATACTCTGTACCATTTATAATTCTCTTCTATTGGCGATGGCTGCTGTGTTCTGGATTGGGTTCAGCGTTGTTGGATTTCGCAGTCTGGAAGATTCAAAAAAAAAATCCACTGGTCGAGATCAACTCTTTACTGCCCAACGGAAGCACATCCAGGCACCAAAATATCTCACCATGACAACGTCACCCTCATCCCGTCCAAGGCACACGTGATCTCCTACAGCGAATATTTGATCACCACGATGCGTTGCCCCTGGAAACCACGTTCTCCCGATCTGAACATGTGTGGGGTGAGATTGGTCGACGAACAGGAGACACAACTTCAGTAGTACATTTTGTGGTTTAACCCCGAAGAATCGCATCGAATGGTTTTTTTTCAGTGGTTTAGGGTATAGGTTTCGGGGTGCTAATGGAGGAAACAAAGTTTACCCAAATCTGGCATGGGGAAAGTTTTTTTTTTTTTTTTTTTTTTTTTTTTTTTTTTTGCTAAATAGTTACTTTGATGACGCTAAAGGTGAGTTTACCGTCCAAATATAGACAACCAGTATATCAAAGTGAAGATCTAAATCAGCCATGATCAGAAAAGACATGAAACATACCGATATGCGTACCTGGACAGTTTTCGATCTAATTAATCTCAGGTGTGATAATATCTGGAAACGTCAAAACAATTGCGTGGTGCGTCTCATATATGAGCATTTCATGACAAAAGACTTACACATCAAAAGGGGAATACTCAGGAAGAGAGTGGTAGTGCTATTAATTAGGTAATTAACCAATTAATGGATTTAATATATTGATTAATGTTAACATCACTCCAAGAAGTATCAACAGAATGTATACACTGCAACCTGGCCTTTAAATAATAGAACTGCTATTAATTAATATCAATAAAATAATAATCTATATTAATTGGACAAAAATCATAAAAAGGTGACTATTTCAATATTATGAATGTCCATTATATATAATAACTTGTTCTACCGTTTAATATATGTCTATAAACAATTTAAGAAACTGACTTAAAAGGGCGATTAATATTTCAGAGACCACTGTTATGTATTCATCATAACAATCAATGCCTTGAAATGGATTTTCACATAATTATGTCCAGTTGGCATGGGCGTATGCAAGGCAAGCTGTAGCACCTTTATTTCGGCAGTAAGGGTGCAGTTGTAGCATACCATCATCAGCGGGTATAGTCTGGGGCTGATGGCTTCTGCATGTTTTGTGCCGTTCAATGTCGCAACCCAAACCAGGAACTGACCCTGGCGGCGTGCATCAGACTTCATATATGCGCTCTGGAAGAGACAACATTCTTCGCTAAATGCTCTTGCTCTCGCATGATGTTACATTTAGGCATCTTCTCAAATCAAGGTATAATCTATAATAAAATAAATCAAGGGCATTTGACGCGATTTTTGTGGCGGCTGATTTTACCAGATCAACGTCGATGTCATCTTCAGCCTGGAGAACCCTGCAACCTACTCTCTTCAGCTCGTCACTGATCATGCCAAAGAGGCGTTCTTTGTTTCTCCCCTGAAGGAAGAAAGCATCACTTTTCTTGCCAGAAAATAACACGTGTTGATTAGAACACCCAATAGAGGAGCTCATTGGTTCTCCTCTGAAAAACTGCGCGCTGTCTTTGATGGAGAAACCTCTCGATACTTTATGTACAATGTGTTGGATGGGGGTCCAAGATTCCCCCACAAAAAAATCAGAGTGAATCTTACGGAGGTGTTTTGAGTTATTAGCCAATTAGTTTCCAAAATTAATCAATTTTGAAACTAGTCCGAAATATGCATTATTATACCTCAAATTGAAGGTCTCTCAAGCGAACAACACAAGGAGATTGCACGAGCACGCCAGCAACGGGATGCCACAGACATTGATAAGATTACGCGCTATCTCCAACATCTGCAGCTTCAAAATTTCACTCAGGCAGAGTTTATCTTCAGGTGGAGGAAAATTAAAGTCTCTCTCCTTTTGAATGGGGGTGAAAAATTGTTGATTCTGTCATGATGCCAATAATGACTGATGTCCCTGCAGCTCCCGCTGTTCTCCTGAGCATGATCTGTTGTAGCTGCCAAGGAGATTGCAGCACTCTTCGATGTAGCTGCAGAAAGAATGGACTGGAAGGCACCACTGCATGCTCTGAGTGCAAAGGAAATAGCTGCAGCAACAACGTCGCTCTTCACATCGATGATGACGATGATTATCTTTCAGACTCATGAATACATAAATAAATGTTCTTTTTGTGTTTGCAGTTAGATCATTTTATTGCAATATACAATGTCTTTTATGCGGGGTTTTCTCTGATGACCACTATGTTGAAAGACTAAGAACTCAATTGACAATTATTTATTATTAGCAGTTCAATGTCACCATTGCTCATTAGTACTCTATTACAGGCATGATTTCCACATATACTCCTCATCACATTCAATTTGAGGTATCACAATGCATACTCTGATCTATTTGGTCAGTGCAATTCAGATAATAATTAACTAAATACGCCTAATTAATTCATATGTCAACCAGAAACACTTCTATAGCAATTCTATATCACCATCATTTCCCAATCTAGCTCATCAAGACCTTTAATTTGAGGTATCGTATAACATGCTTTGGCACACTTTTAGAGTTGACGCTTGAGTTAATTAATCGCTAATAATTAACTTATTTGGCACCCAAAAACCTTCAAAAGTTTTGGATTTCACTCGCACTCAACGAGATCTTCAATTTGAGGTATAGTAATGCATATTTCGGACTAGTTTCAAAATTGATTAATTTTGGAAACTAATTGGCTAATTACTCAAAACACCTCCGTAAGATTCACTCTGATTTTTTTTTTTTTTTTTTTTTTTTTTTTTTTTTTTTTTTGGGGGGGAATCTTGGACCCCCATCCAACACATCGCACCAGGAAAAATTTCTGTTGCAGTTTTGTCCGGGTCAAAACAGCCAAGATGATTCCACAGGTCAGGTAAGGTCAGGTCACAATATTAGTCTTTTTGTATCAAGACTTGTCATCAGATTTAAAATGTAGCGATGTGGCGTCAAGGCAGCCTCCTCCCTCAGCTGGTTCCACAAGGTCCGGACCACCTGCTTTTATCGTGATCCGATCTTCCTGATGTCACCACTCTGTCTCCGCTCTGCTTCACTGGTCCTAAATGGGCGTAGGTCATTTCCCGATGTGTTGTGCAATACCGGAGGGACAGTGGGAGGCAGAGTAACCTCCCAAAGTTATAAAAAGCAAGAGGCGTTGCGAAACCCCGCCATCTTGTACTTGCGCAGGCGCCAAAACTCAAACCACAACATTGTGATGTTGTACCCATACTAGTACATGTGCATAATGTGTTCTTAATTTGTGGTTGTAGCTGACATGCATGATTAATCTCAGTAACAACGTATGTCGAGTACCGAAACTGGGACCGTTATGAATCAATCCTTATTCTGTTGTCTACCTAAACACGCAAAACCTCACAAACCTTGCACACCACGGGTCACGTGACTGAGTTTTACGCAATATCCGATTGACTTGTCGATCTGTTAACCCGAATTATCCGAATACACCGTGGTTGTACGCTTGCCTCAATTTGTTACATGATAATATTATGTAACAACACAGCCTCATCTTGGTTGGATGATCAAGTGCGTTATGATCGACCTTGAACTTTAATTTTGTCAAAACGATTTTTTTCTAATACATCATTGTGTTACACCCAGTTGGCGTGCCGGTGTGGCGTCGTCTGCTCGTTAGACAATGATAGGAGGTATGATCGTCCAGGAGGCAGGTTTCAAACAATATTAAGCTATTTTGTTTCCATTGTATAAGCTAGAAGTTGAGTATCAAGGATATCCAACGAGTATTCGGAGGTTTTGTATTTGTACAAAATATGTATATTATATGTATTATATTATATGTATATTATACAATTATAATATATAAATGTATTTGTGCTGGTTTTACGTGTTTAGACCGCGTTATGCCACGCAGTTATGACTCTTAACTATCGATTGCACCTTATGACCTATGAATGTTTTGTGCGTTATGATTCCGCGATGTGAGGCACTTCAGAATTGGGATATATCCTAATTCTGTGGTGCCTCACACGACGGGATCATAACGCACAAAACATCCATTGGTCATTTACCCGATATTCAAATTCTGTGTGAGGCACTGCATTCTGGATTATTTCTTTCTTACCTTGACCTAATATCTCTTGGTTGTCATGGCAACTGAACTAAGTTAAACGATTAACCGAAAGCAATTGGTCCACATTCAAAGTATTCAATTTTCAATTCAATTTTTTTTTTTTTTTTTTTTTTTGAGACTTAGGTTACTTTTCATTAGTTTGAGGTCTCGATCAGAGAG
The DNA here is from genome assembly GCA_000328365.1 of Capitella teleta. NCBI lineage: Eukaryota > Metazoa > Annelida > Polychaeta > Capitellidae > Capitella > Capitella teleta. Next base: position 16,081 of record KB310197.1, read on the forward strand.
ATAACTGTACTACAGTTGTACTTATTCAGTATTCGCCGAGGGAATCGAACGCTGACCCTTTTGAAGGCCCAACGCTTAGTTCCTCGGGTCAACAGGTGCATTTTATAGCCAAGCACTCGTATTATGCATTCGTAGGGAGGTCTCACGGTGTTGTTACAATGCTTTGGGCTAAAAATGACACACAAGTTACAACATCATGTTATTGAAAAATAATAATAATATATGCATGCATGCATCTACATAATAATAGGCATAGATCTTGAATTCACAAGATGCGATGTTCCTCGATCATCATGCATCTTTCGTTTAAACGGCTGAACACGATGAAGTTAACACTGTGCTCCATATTCGTGGCATTTCTCATACTTACGGCATCGATGAGTCATCGGAAAAGAACCCAGAACAACACCCAAACAGAGTACTGTGAAATAGCAGAAGAATTGGACTTCAATTGGACTTCACAGCACAAACTGACCGCTCAAGTGTGGAATGTCGGTTTAGGGAATCGGCTCTTTGCGTTTGCCTCGCTGTTAGGCATAGCAGCCAGCAATGGCATGCAACCAGTACTTCCCCACAAGTTGCGATCCCTCGCACGTCATTTCCAGATGCCGATGACCTCCAGGCTGCCCCACCACGTGACCTTTGGGTTTGTGCAGAACTTGATCAACACTAAGAAGACGTTTGACACGAGAACAGGAAATCTATCTCAGCAGGATTCTGACATTCAGCTGATAGGATACTACTTCTCCTGGAAATACTTCCAGGCGATTCTACAGTTCATCAAAGCTGAATTGAAGTTCACCTGCCAGGTGCAAAAGAAAACTCGCCAGTTCTTCAGAGACAAAACCATGACATACATCGCTGTGCATGCCAGACAGAAAGATTTTTTGGGACTTTCGGCGCAGAAATCCGGATACACGGTGGCTCCGCTGACCTACTTTCATCGTGCAATGATGTACTTCCGGAAGAAATATCTCCGCGTGCAGTTTCTCGTGTGCAGTGATGACCCTCTGTGGTGCGAACGTAGCATGAATTCGTCCGATGTGCTGTGTGTAGTGACCAATGACCCCATTGTTGACATGGCAGTGATGACCACGTGTGACCATTCAGTGATATCCACGGGCACGTACAGTTGGTGGGTCGGTCTCCTGACGAAGGGCACGACTGTGTTCTACAAGAACTTCCCAAGAAAGGGTTCAGTCATTGAGAAACATTTCAAACACGATGAGTATTATTTACCCTATTGGATCCCTATGTCATGAATATTGGATCCCTATGTCATGAACGTTGTATGCCTTTTATGCTCTTTGGTGATTAAAATTATTGTTCTATATGTGAGATTGACATAGCATTTGCAACAGAATTGCTATTGACGTCTGGTGATATTCTCATGTGGTATTCGAACACGCTAGTATGGTACCTGCTCTAGCTACAGAGCGCCTTCACACATCATGGATTGTGTTGTGTGTGAGTGATTTGCATATGATGGCATGGAAGAGACCCCTCAACCAAAAGGGCCTGAGGAAAAAGAAAAAAAAACAGCATGCATAAGTTAAAGGTTTGTGCCTGGAGCAGCATATATCATGCACTCAAAAGCATTGTCCAGAATGAAGTATCACAGTCATACATGATATCAATAATTTAAATAAGGGGCCAAGTGAATGACTTTTACCTGTACACTAAGATGGAAGAGGCAAGAGGCCTTCAGGCATTCACGTTGACACCCACACGGAGTGGAAAGAAAAGTGAAGCAAAACTATTCGTGCATTTTATGTCGCTAAAGAGTTATGAGCAATAGTACAATTACTACGTCACACCAGAATTACAGCACACCGCTACACGTGTACATAATAATAATTATTATTATAATACATGTACAAGTGTATAATAAACGATATGGATATAGCCACGGGGTCGTTCTATATGAGTAAGTGTGGGGGAGAAATGATTACACGTAGGAGTAGAGGGCATTGGACAATTATGTGAATTAATAATGTCTCATATTTTTTTATCTGATATGGATTTCGGACCCAGCAATTGGGCCACTCGTCAGCATGGCAGTGTGACGAAGGAGAAGAGATTACGTTAGACCACTGACCACAACAGGTATAATTAAATTTAATCTATACCCAAAATAGTAATTAATTTGTTGGTTATTATTTATTACTCGATTTCGATTTTAATATTCTTCAGCAGGTGATCTTTCTTTTTCATTTCTCACAGCAGCGAAGCTAATTATTTCTATTGCGCAATTCTCTCTCTGCAGGGTGATCAGATATGAACATCAAAGATATCACTAAGTCTGTCTAAGACTGTTGTATCCTAATGTTACTAGTCACGCAATTATTTATACATATTCGAGTTTCGTTCTAAAAAACGCAAAACAAACTCACCCCCAATCATGATTCCGATTGGCTTCCCTAAATTTTACCCCTTTGCCAGCATTGACCTTCCTTTGACTCCAGAGTTGCGAAGGAATAACAGAAGGGAGCTCCGCATTGTAAATCGATCATATCTTGTGTGACCTGGCCGAATGATTGTCCCTTTCTTGGGATTGTATTCAGTGATATTTGCTCTGTAGATCACTTTGCTGTTGTCCGTGTCATTCTGATCTTCATTTCCAGGCTGAATCATTTCACGGTGTTCCAGGGTTAAGGCATTTATAATGTGCGAAGAGTTCTCTTCTATATTGTGCCTTGTGTGCTCTAAACCTCCCTTGCAATTCTGTTGCGTGCGCTAACTTCAAATTAATTCTCCCCTGCAATCTGAACACAATGAGCAGCGACCCAGATAGAGAACGAAAATTTAATGCTGCTTTGATGAAAGGCAGAGCAGCGCAATCATCTCTGAATGCAGACAAAGCAAGCAAAAGATCAACGCCCACGACGTGTGAATGCAGCTTAAAATCTGCTTATAAACGAAAGACAGAAATAGGAGCAGTTCAAACGAAGCATGGAATCTACAAGAGCTCTTGAGCAACTCACGGTGTCGCCACGCATGGTAAACACACGCGCTTGTGAACTCTACAATCTATATTTCCGTGTGGTCACCGTTGGTTTCATTACTCTGCTGGGTCTGATCGGTAATGCCATGAGCTTAATCATTATGAAGAAAGAGAAGAATAAAACTTCAACCATCTTGGCGTTGATGTACCTCGCAGCTTCCGACTTCATCGTTGTAGCTATCTACGGGGTTTTCAACTGGAGCTCTCCTCTCGCCTCGCTGGCTGGGAATGAGAAGTTGTCGTTGCTGATAAAGATCCACATCGCTGCCCATGTCATACCACTGGGACAAATCTTCAATTTCATCTCCGTGTCCATCACCGTCATTGTAATTTGGCAGAGATATGTGTCGGTGTGCATTCCGCTGAAGGCGAAGACATACGTCTCAACCCGCAAAGTGCACATCCAAGTTCTGTCCGTGAGCATCTTTGCCATTTTATTCCACATTCCCACACTATGCACATACGAAATCAAACACCTCCATCTGACCCCAAGACGATTCGCCAAAAATGCATCCTTCACAATCTTCTATGAACTTGTCTTGACGTACACCTTGACCTACTTTATGCCAATCACGGCGCTTCTTGTGATGGCGTTGGGCCTAATTCGTACTTTAAAAACTCTCAAGTTTCACAACCAAGATTCTCAAAACCGAGCTGCGGCCGCCAAGCACGAGATGACAATGTCACTTGTGGTCATCATCGTTGTGTTTGTCGTGTGCCAGTCGTTCGCCCCGATCCGTCGCCTGTTGATGTTCGTATATGACCCGTACTCCCAGGCGCAGATGTGTGGCAATGATCTCTTCTACTTCGCCCCTTTCGAAGTCGTTTCTGTGTTGTTCAACTCTTCGGCAAATTTCTTCATTTTTGTCTTGTGTGCACGAGGCTATCGGAAGAAAGTATTTTTATTCTGTAAGAGAAGCAATCGGGTCACTCATGTTGCAAATGCTCTCTCGTATCACCTCGATGCCAACATTGACTGAGTACTTGACTGAATATCTGACTGAGTAACTGAGTATCTTAAGTAATGCAATAATTATTAATCAAATTCCTTATGCATAAAAAGCACCTTCTGTTCGCTATCAATGGAGATTTATCCCTTGATACAACGTTTGAAATGTAGACATGATCAGGAGATTGCAAAACCAACATCTTCAGAGTATCATTTTGCAAAAAAATTACCACAATGGTCTCATAATTCTGGATGTCACAGCCGCTGGGTCCCTCACGGAAATCCATAAACCATAACACTTTGGCCTCTATCCGTTTTTGCTCATTGATACAACATCTTGAGGTCATTCGTTTCTTTTGAAGTTCAGTATATTTAGACTATAATTGGCAGTTATGACCAATTGATCATTATTATGACCATTATATTTTACTTGCAATACTCGATCATTTGATTTTGAAGAATGTTAAAGTTAATACTTTTAGAGTGAATTCAGTTTCTGCTAGCAAACAAAATTAAACAATTCTGTAATAGCTAATATATTATGATATTCAAGAGTGGTTTCACAGGAGATGAATTATTCGGGGCACATTGAACTAATTGTGGTTTTGTGAATGGAATAACCCCACAAAACAGTGAATTTGTATACAATCCCCCAATTATTATATCAGGCTTCCATAATTAAAATTTTTGTTCAGATTAATATTATTAATTAATGAAGGCCTCTCGTTTTTCATCACTATCGATCACAATCGTATATATTGGTTAATTATTAAGTGGTCCAATATTTTTATCGATCTTGCAGAAGATCTAAAAATATGAGTCTTATCTTTGAAGAGGATCAACGTTCACGCAACTCGTACTTATTTGAAGACATTATCTGAAACAATGTTCCATATTTCACAAGATCGAGTTGCTAGAAACCACACCGGTTGTCTGCACTGAAAGGTAAGCAAGCGAGACGTAAAATATCAAGTGTATTTGATTAGTAGACTGTATATGATTAGCTCTGATAATCATAATTTATGGTAAGTTCTGATCACTTACTCTCTTATTTTCTTTCTTACGCTCAGAACCAAAAGTTGTCCTTTTGCAGTTCTACTTTACTCCTGTAAATGCCTGAATGCCTGCAGCTTCCTCAATTGCTGTGAGACATTTTGCTAACCAATGTTTAGATCAATATATCCAAAAGGACTCAAATCGTTCTCACCATGCAAAGAAGAAAAAAAAACTCTGCTGAGCAAAATTTACGTGTATACGAACTACGATCGAAGATGGACTTTGCATACACGTATCAGATATATATTTATATCGATAATCGGTATCAATAATATCATTGATATTATTATCAATAGTAAATCAAGCCACATGATGGTTAGTCGCATAGATAAGAAAAAAAATCACCAATAGTAAGATCATCGGCAAACAGGTGAAATTCCAGCACAATGTGATTTGATGGTCTTAACAATTGTAATGCTCCGCTGTAAGGTATCCATTAGGAAAGTCACCGGATTCTGGCGAATATATCTTTTTCTTTTTTTTTAAAGGTGTTATTGATCATTAAAAACCAGTAGCTCTGATATTAAATGACTATTTAAATATCTAGTAATCGAGTGATATTTCATCACTGTGTCTCTAATGCAGTCATACAAAAAATCTACAATGATATTCAATGTCTGGTATGCGATACAGCAACTAGATATTTAAGCTCTTAGGAGCCTAGATTATCCTGTATACGCAATTTGGTGAATTTTAATAAATTATTATTATCTGATCCTTAATTAGTCTGAATAATGTGGGCCGTGGCAATTGTATCCAGACATTTCAAATAAAATTAAAATTTTCGTATGCATATATAATATTTTTACAGGTTACAAGTAAAGTGCGATCTTGTAATTAATTTTCCTGTCGAATTTTGTTTCTCGAGTTAATCATCTTAATCTACCAAATAAATATATATGGATATCATATAATTATACGTGTGGTAATTTAATTCAATTTGTAGCTTTCATATATTTGATTAAACTTTTACGTTTACTTTTAGATGGAAGAACATCACAAGAACCTTCTCTCGAGAAATCTCGTGAAACTGACAAATGATCTGAACCCGAGAGATATCTACGATCAGCTGATCCAAGGAGGTATCTTTACCTACGATGACATTGAAATGATCAGCAACATGGACACCCGGAGAGAAAAAGCCCTACAATTGATCAAAGTCCTTCATCGCAAGGGACCGAAAGCCTTTGATGTGTTTAGGGATGCACTGAAGAGTAGCTATCCCCATCTCTATGAGCTGCTCACAGCAGACATGAGCTCCGCAGATACCACTTTTAAAGGTGAGCTTTTTAGCATCTCTTTAATTAAAGCGTCTGTCCAAACTAATTGGGTATGTTTTTTCTTCTTCAGATTTGCGTTGTGAACTCGAAGAACGATACAACGACAAGCTTAAGTGCCTCTATCCAATGGCATGGCGTCGAGATAAACCACTGAGATTAAGAGAAGTTTACGTTAAACGCCATTTGATTAAAATCACTGCAAGGTATTTGCCAGGTTTAATTGCATAACTCAGTTCAAATGTATTCTTTGATTACTTAGCGGAGAAACTAAAGTCGACATTGATGACGTATTCACACCAGATGATGATCAGGAGATTCCCAAGCGAATTCTGATCGAGGGTGATCCCGGGGTGGGGAAAACCACCCTTTGCCAATACTTGGCTTACGCATGGAGCAGCCAGGCATGCACTGATCGGTGCGGAAGACAGTGTATTCATTCTTTCGATTTAGTATTCCACCTCCATGCTGGGTGTTTTAATGCATCCGTGACAGACACCATCAAATCGATGTTGCTTCCCTTTGATTTCAAGATTTCCTCACGGAGCTTAGAAGAAATTCTCCAAAGTTCTGCTGTTTTGTTCCTTTTGGATGCGTATGATGAGACTGGCAAAGAGAACCAGATTTTAGAAAACCTCATCGAAAAGAAGATTTTGCGAAAATCAACTCTCCTCCTGACGTCTCGATCAAATTTCTTGCGGGACAAGCTCGACTCCTTCGACTCCCGATTCTTCCTTGAAGCCTACGATGCACATCAACAACTCGACCACGTTAAGAGGCTTGCCGAATACATGAGTTTTCCAGTTGCCCCATTCGACTCACTGCTTGAGAATGATGGCATCAACGGTCTTTGCCACAATCCTCTATATTTGACACTCTTGTGCATGCTGGACATCGAAGAAAGTTGTTCGTTGAGATCTCGAACTCAATTGTACAGCTGCATACACCGATCCATCGCAAAGAAAGCCCTTATGTTGATGAAGCTCACACAGGAAGAAATGGAACGTCAAATAATGTTCCCGCTCTACAAACTTGCTTTTGACATGTATCAGAGAAAAGAGAATAGTATTCATGAACGCGATATTCGGAATGTTTCGCCTGAAGTGGAGAAAATTGTTCAAGTGGGATATCTGACCAAAGATGTCGCCATCAAAGACTTGCAGGAGGAAATCCGATATTGTTTTATTCATAGAACATTTCTTGAATTTCTATCAGCAAAACACATCAAATTACAGACCCAGTATCACAGACAGGCATGGCTTGAGACTGTTTATCAATTGTCTGCAGTGCCTGGTGCAGCTTTTGTATTAGTAGACACTGGTGATACAAAGAGTTCCCCTCACGCCCAGGATAAATCTGTGGTTGCATTTTTGTTTGGACTGTCAGAGGAAGACCCCGAAGCACTCACTCACATGGCAACAATCGTCATGAATCTGACATTTTTTTCATTGCTTCATCCATTCGTCAAGTGTAATGTGTGTGAATTTTCACACGCCACGATGCAGCTTCTTTGCGAGCTTAACAGGGTACACCCAGCTCTCGGAGATGTCATAATCAAGAGATGCCCTTCACACGTATCGTTTGGTTTCAACTGCTCGGCAGAATGTCTGAAAGGAATGATCATCATTTGCAACCTGAAAAATATGAGACCACGCAGCATTTCGTTGGATGTCAGTCACATCAAAATCTATCCAAGTAACCACATGTCTTTGTTGAAGCAATTGGTCAAATACAAAAGCATCGATTGGATTGAGATCTCACCCGAAGATAGCAGGCAACTTATACATTGTTTGGTTGAGTTGCAAGTAGGTCGAGAAGATTCTATCAAGAATGTGAAAATTAAAAAGTCTCAACGTTCTGCAAGTAAGTTTGAGCTGCCTCCAGATGAGCTGGAGTTTGGAGATGATTTGCGTGAACTAACACTGGTAGATTTTGAAAACTTGAGCACAAATCGATTTTTGGAATCTGTGTCAAGCAAACCCCTCACAAAGTTACAGATACAACAGTGTCACCTGGACAACATCTCCTGTCAGAGGCTCTTGCCTCAACTCCTGTTGAACAAACGCTTGAAAGATGTCTGCTTGCTGTCTGATCACAGACACATGGGTCAGTTTCTCGGTCGTCTGGCCTCTCTGCCTTATCTACGGGGCTTGGATGTATGCCTTAAGGAAATGGATTCATTGGAAAGAAAACTACTTGAAGCAATATTGAAAAAGAAGACAATACAGAGACTGGGTTTCCATCGGTGTGTTTTGTCCGGTGATATCTGTGCTCTATTAAGTAGCAACCTCTCCGGAATGACATCACTGCAAGAATTAGAAATTAATGATTCATTTAATATTTTTAACTATCCTTCCATCGACCCAATTCTTCGAAGCCTCAGCCATGTTATTCTGCAGAAACTGACTCTTAGCTACGCCCTCAGCGACAAGGATGTATTTTCTCTCGCCAAAGCCATTCCTTTATGGCCCAGTCTGCAAGAATTGAAAATCATCGACGTATCCACAATTTACCTGCGTGAGCCCACTTTTCCAATGGTTCAACGCTATGAGCACACTGAAACCACGACCCGAAGACTTATTCAGGCAATCACTGGTCATCACCATCTGGAGAATCTTTGGCTGAGAGGCATCCAAGTCAATGACACATTGGTACCCGACTTGTGCACAATGCTTGCATCGCTGGACAAACTGAACAGTTTTAATATATACTACTTCTGGGATGACTCCTTAACCAAGGCTGGAATCACTATACTCCATGATTGTTTAAAAACAAAAAGAGAAAAAGTTACAGTGGTCTATGATAGAGATAGAATACATTCCACTACGAACAAATGAATTTTGAATGTTTTCTTATAATTAATTATTCGTGTTAAGATTTCGATTGTTTTTACATAAATGCAATAAGTTGACAAATTAGCTTCTTCCTTTTTTTTGTCAATATTATTTATACATGTACATGTATATCCCTGTCTTTTTTTTTCACATTAGATGCTGTATAAAATATCATAATCCAATGCCACTTCCATTACACTTTATTTATAATTCACTGGTCTATGGTTTAATATAATGCTACAATTATACGCACGGCTAAATCACTTAATGCGTCTGACAGCGAATCGGGTATTTGAGAGTGACTATACCATGCATAATTATTAGCATAATTAACATAAATTAGCATAAGACAGTCAGAATCATAACGGCACACAATGTAAAAGCATACAAATCCCTCTAATAATAACCAGAACCTAAGTCTCCTAAACATAAACCATAACTTTTATGAATTCGGACTTGTGAGCATTCGGCTTAAAGAGCCATTTCCGTTTTTAACATGGGTGCATCCATATAATATTGGAATGCTTTTTTTTATGATAACCGCATGTGTTTAACCAGAGACTATGCTGAGGCTATTGTTTTTCTCCATGAAATTTATGTACATTCAGTTTTGTCGATTATATGCTAGTAAACTGTTACAAAGATTACGGAGCTTCATTCTAATCAAGGTTGGACATCTTCCCCTTGCAAAAACATGGGCATAACGTGTTCTCTTGGTGAGTCACCCGCAGTTTTGCACGATATAGAAAATAAAAGTCATTAGGGCAATAAATTTCGTACTACGAGGAGCGCAAATTTGGTAAAGGATCATTAATTTGTTCATAATCTGAGCATTTTCCGTGCGCCGAAACAAGAATCTGCGATAATCGAGTAACCAAAACAGCGGCTGGCGAGTTTTGGGGGAAACGCGATGACCGCTTTTCATGAGCGATGTAAGATCTGATCTACTAAAAGGAAGCAGCTCATCTCCATAGCTATGCAATGTGTATCACCAACAGCCCGAGCGGGTGGTTTCATTGGATGTGAAGCGGATATAAACAGAGTCTATGCCGACACTTGGCTGCTTTTAACACCGATGCAACATGTTCAAATATGACGTGTTTACTTTATAGCTTATTCAAAGTGTGTAGCTCAATTGAGAAGTCATTTGTTATGACAGTGTATTCAAAGCTAGATTCATTGTTGAACGTTTAATCATTTTCAAGCTGGCACAATTTGCTCGGAGCAAACGCAATCTTCTGAAGGCCAGGGCATTGATTTTATTCACTGATGCTTCAAAATTATCATGGATCATAGAAGGAATTTTGTGCTTCTAGTTGTGATAGCTGGACTTGTGTTGCTTTGTCTGTTTCCGTTTAAGAATTCACTTCAAATAAACGTTCAGATAATAAAACGACAGCCAGAAACAACAAAAGATGGTTAGTTGTTAATTATTCAGTTTTTTTTTTGTGAATTAAGGGTCAGTAACCGGTTATTTTGGGGCAGCTTCTACGCATGACATTGAAGAATCGTCACAATCGTTTGAAATCAACGAGCAACCACTGGATGAAATGGACGATGCATTAGGTGAGGATTCTGTGTCTTTGGGTGTATTTATATCTGTGTAAGTTGAGAAAGGTTGTCATTATATTCGTTCAGTTTCTACACAGGGTATTGAAAAGCTTTTGGAGCAACCACAGGATGAAATGGACCAGGCGTCAGGTAAGAATGATTAAAGGATCCTGCAAATGTAAATATGGCTGCAAAATAATGCACGCCCACCAGATAAAGAAACGCTCTATATCAAGTGCATAGCGCATTATGTTGAGATATATCATGTGTTACTATATTCTATTGACAGGGTTAGCATATTATAGGAAAGCACATTGTAACCATTCAGCGAGTCTGCCAGCCAATCAGCCTTGTGTATTTGAGTGCATAATTGGTGCATAATGAACGTGTATAAATAAACAAGATGCATAATGCACTCCATGCATAAGGTCACATTATAAAAGAGATTCGAGAAGAATAAACAAAACACATAACGCAATCGCTGATTGAACGTTATGACGATCTGCTTTAAGATTTGCTCAATTATTGCCGATATGCAGATAAAAAAAATCTTTAATTTCTTTTGAAGCGCAAAAAGTACATAAAATATTTCGATGCGCTTAAAAAGTATGTCTTAAAAACAGTATCATATCAGATGTGCGCTTTCTAAAATTTTTGTCTGTAGTTATTCGTGTTGAACGGTCCTTAATCAGACAGGTAAAAGGTCATTTATTCTAGCGTTTGTTTGTTATGTTGGCGAATTTCAATCGATTTCAGTGAAAATTGACATTGTTCTTGAGGTATATACGAGGGTTGTTCAAAAGGTTCTCAGCTTAGCATAGAATGTGCAATACAAGAGACGTGAAATTAGGAGGTTAGATAGAAAAAAAAATCACCAGATCACACGTAGCTTTATTATTTCCCTGTCGTAACTAGTTTTTGATTGGGTGCACTTCTACCAATATCACTGTCAATGCCTCATTTTGGGTACCAAACGTTTGATTTATGGGCCTTTCTTAACATTTTCTCCCAACATTTGATATTTGATTTTAATGGAGTACACTTCTGTATTAGGTTTGCTGTGATGAAGATTAAATCTCGTGATTCTGAAGCCAGATAACTGAAATCGACTTCGCATCGTCGGTTATTAAGCTGCAGAATACCTTGAACTTGACGATAACCACCTCCTTCCGTGACGTATCCCTTAATTATACTATTAATTATCCTCAACGTATTGAGGATAAGGAAGTGTTGTCATAATCACACCCTTGTGATGCTGGATTTAATTCCTTCCCAGAAATTGTTCTAATTTTAACTTTAAATTGCACCAAAGAGCATTTCGCCGCTACCCTGAATCAATTAAACAAAAACCTCGCAACACAGCAATTGGTTCACTGGAATTTCTCGTCCCGTGACTGTAGGATTAAGTATGAAATGAGTCGTACATGTAGTAGTGATTATATATCCCACAATTTGATCGATTATTAATGAAATATAAACCTCCTTGAGGAGATGACGTGACATAATATTTTTGCGAAATTGCAAGGCCTGGAAGTGCGTTATGTTTGCAAAAGGGGCAACGCGTATCACACACCAATCTGTGGGTCGGGAGAAGCCATTGCCACCCTCATGAGGATATTTCTATTTTTAGATCTCATGACGTCCATCGCCAATCCCCCGGTTTCTGCAAAATTGGTCATCGAAGCACAGCAAGGATGTGAGCATAACCATTTGCATTATAATTGACTTGCAAGCAAAGTTATTGCTCTGATGCAATGGAAAAATCAAATTACTCATGTTTGTCATTTACCTATTTCAAGATCGACATGAATCAAAAGGTGAAGACGACCGATGTTCTGACTGCTGCAGCCAAAGCGACAGACTTTCCTACATAGATGACTACTGTCTAAAACACCCAGAACTGCAGAATTACCTGAGGGATCCCAGGAATCCGAGAACACCCTTTCGCTTCACGCATGTCAGTAGAAACCACAAAGTGTTGATGTGTCTGAACATGAAAGCTGGCAGTCGCTTGTGGGGGGACACTTTGGTCCGCAGTAGTTCCCTCTTGCAAAGAAAATTCAACCGAACTGCTCCATTTGTGTACTCAATCTTCTATGACAGTCTCTTGCCTGAAATTGGCATTGTCAGTCCAAGAGACATGTCTCCTGAAGAAATCATAAAGACAGTTTCAACCTATTACAAAGTGATGATAGTGCGACATCCAATCGAACGTATCCTCTCAGCATACAGAGATAAATTCGTGTATGCACCAATGGGCGAAGGCTCCTTAGAAGGCTACAATTATGTACTGACAAAGTATCGCAATCTACCTCCAAGTAACCTGACAACACAGGATACAAGATACATGCAAGGAGAAGTGAAGATATCCTTGGATGAGTTCGTCAGGATGGTCACCGACCCTGAAGCTCCTTTCAACGTCCATTGGGACCAGTTTGTCACCAACTGCAACCCTTGTGTCATCAAATATGATTACGTCATTCGAAGTGAGACTAATACCTGGGATGCTCCACCTGTAATGGATATCTTATCCAGGGATGTCAATGTCAGACTCTTGAACCATCGTGTCGTTTCCAGGGACGAGGAACAGCTGGAAAAAAGCTTAGATAATCCAATTCTTCAGAAAGATTTTCAGGAATTTGCTGCTGTCGACAAAACGAATCTGGAGCAACTTTTGGAGCATTTCAAACATGATATGGAAATGTTTGGATATCATTTCAATGTCACAAACATGAAGGCTACCTGTGATTTGACCGGTAAAAGATGCTGTTGATTAAATCGATTAGATGAATTATGTGGCTATCTTTTCTTTTTGTCGTTGAGTGTTTTTTTTTTTTTTTTTTTTTTTTTTATATATGATGTTCGGCAGCCATCCATAAAGGAACTCTGCATGTCGACCGATAGTTTCTTAATCGTGAGGGGTCACTCAGTTCTCATTATAGACCATCATATGAATATGTGGGATGGATTGGATGAGGGGATATCAGGACTATTCCATTGAATACACTAGTTCAAGTTTTATAGTATTATAGCCGGGAAATCTGAGATGTAAAACAAAGAAATGTCGCTCTTAATTTACAGGTATATGTTGGCAAACAAAAAATTATCACCGGATGTTGAGCATCACCCAAGTTGTGCGATCCATTCTGTTATGGCACTTCAATATTGTGACCTAGTCTCGATGTTCCTCGCGTGGCTTGACGAGAATGCACGCGCCCAACATTTGCGAAATTGCATGCGCCGTCATCGGAGAGTGAAAACAATGATTGATTGTAATTTCGGAATTTGACAGATGTGAAATTCATGAATGCAATTCATAATCAGTGCTTTGAATTAAATCGCTGATAGAATTTTGAATCCTTACGTCTGAACATCAATGAGAAAGCAACAGAAGGAGATATTGCATAAGGTCGAATCTGCATGCGGCAATGACTGTGAACCAGACAGTTTGATGTTTCGTCGACCAAATGATTATGGTGGGCGTCTGGGTTGCATTTTGGTTCTGTTGCACAAAAGGTGAGTTTTACATATTATGGTACTTCCGCAGTCAGTGTTTCTATGATATCAGTTCCCCCAAACACTGCTAAATAATTATCTTATTGGCTTTAACTTATATCAAAGCGTTTATGACCCATAATCATATCCAGGAGAAAATAGCGCTTCGACAATGGATCAATCAGATAATCAGTCTGCTGTTTCCAATTACATTCTATCAATAGATTCAACGGCTCAGCAAGAGATCATAGACTACTAGGCCAATTACTTGACCTTGAAATATGAATTAAGTCATTGATAATATCAACGAAGCCAATAGCTCCAGGGCAAAACTCACGTTGACCAACATTGGGGATGCAGACATCACAATACAAAGATTAGGAACTCTACTTTAAGAACAATCGCATGATAGAACCGAGCAAGATTTGCACAGATGGAACCGACTTCTGCAAATCGGGACTTAGAGTTCACCACGTGAACCATGTACTATTAAAACTGGTGCCGAAAAAAAACGTCAATGGATTCAAGAAGAGTGTTCCCGTTGAGGCAGAGTTCAATTCTGAGGCCTGCATGGTAAGTTCATCAAATGATATATCAATTAATCAGATTAATTTCTCCTTAGATTTCATACGCAGAGCTATGCCCAATTGCTACATCTCAGCCAAAGACCCTGAAGCCAAGATTGTGGAATCAACAAAAGCATAAATTTATCCTTCATCTCTCCTATTGTTCGTAAAGAACAACGGAAGCGGAACCCGTCACTCACTCACACACTCTCTCTCTCTCACTCTCACTTTCACTCTTCACTCTTCACTCTTCACTCACTCACTCACTCACTAGCTCACTCGCTCGCTCGCTCACTATACCCCGGAAGACAGGATGACTATCCAGAAACCAGTCGATCTTGACAAAGCCCACCATCCCCATCATCCTGACACCATTCCTCGTCGAGCTCTCTGCGAAGGAAACTGTTGATATTGGAGATGACTCCTGGATTGTTATAAAGGACACTGGTGAATTGGAGTTCGAAGCAGAGCTTCTTGCAGGTTAAACTACTCGGGCAATCTGTGAAGTTCCCTTGCAATTGGTCTAATTAATTAATTAATTAATTAATTAATTAATTACAGGCAAATAAAGATAATTAGCATGTATATCAATACCATACATCCACCTCGGTTGCATCAAATTGGGTACATATCTTCCTTTGGGCATACCTATTGAATTTGGAAGTGGTGCGCAAAAATAAAAAGATAATTCCTAAGACATCTGCTAATTGGCGTTTTAATTAATGAGCACACCTGTCAAAATATTTACCAATATTGGTCATAAGTCAATGATGGTAACGTTTCTAGGGTTTCCTGGATCAATAAAGACAATAGGCTAACATGTGAGTTGATTGGACAGACTTTTAATCAATTCGGAGGTAATTGGGGTTATTAATGGGAAAGATGCTTAAATTCATTACTTGGGATACCTGAACCTACCTGAGCCTCGTGATAATTACAAGGGTTTTTTTGTTGGCTGAGTAAACAAATGTAAAACGTCACGCCAGTGTGCGTTGCGTGCAGAGGGGTCAGTTTTTCTTCTTGAACACAATGTGAAATTGATCATGATCCCTTTATTTCTACAATTGAAACAATTCTCGTGACTGAGCGCTAATTTCCGTGTAATTAGTTACATTGTTTGTGAATGGGCCTCTCTCTTTCAGTCTGTATTTGGCCCTTTGTGTTTATAGCTGAAAACAAATGCTATCCTTGAAAACTCTTGCATAGCTACTTTTCGTATATTCTCGTGATTGGGCAA